>CAJQZJ010035045.1:951991-1003669 GCA_907164525.1 Lophiomys imhausi | reverse complement strand
AATGACGCTGAAATAAGAATCAACTAAGACCATTGGAAAGCACAGAAATTTACATTATGATTCCTAAGAGTAGCAAAATTATAGCTATGAGGTAGCAATGGAAATAATTTTGTGGTTGGGTGTCACCACAATGTAGTAGAGGTTGGATTTCTATTGAATCAGCCTGGCACCTGACAGTGCCCATGGTCCTGAGCATCAAGTGGACCTCTGGGAGGAGAGTGTGAAGTTGACCAATGAGAAGCCATTCTATATGCATAATTGAAAGATAGTGATATAAGCCCAGGAAACTAGAAAGGGCTTTTGGCTTGGCATTGCTTTTCAACACTGCTCAGCTGCTGGACACTGCCACACTTTGAAAGACACTGAAAAGATAGTGGCCAAAGTTGGGTAGAGCTGAAGTTGGGGGGAGCCCAGTTGGAAATCCATGGCTCCAAGAGACTCAGAGAACAGTGACCTATGGAAGAGTGTGGTCACAGACCACAAGAAACATTGAGAAACTGTGAGACCCTCCAGGGATAGAGAGAGTAGCACCCTACTTAAGGGTATGGCAACAGAAAGGCCCAAAAAGTGGGTGTGCGAGACAGAGGTGTGAAGCAGATGTGCACCAACTGCTAGTGCTGAGGCCACACTGACAGAAAAGGCCAGACTTAAAGCAGAAATGTGCTAACCAGACCTTAGGCAGCAGCCCTGAGGTGGTAAGAATTGGGCAACCAGGCACCTCAGCACATAAACCAAGACCAGCCAAGCTAGTAATTGAGGCATGAAGTGCAAGCAAGCACTCTTAGGCCTTGGAGAACAGACTGTGAAGAGACCAAGAGAAAAGGTGGAAGTGTGGCCCCTGTCCCATGAGGGTATGGTAAGGTCCAGACAAACAGAGGAGGCCCTGGCAAGGCAGAGATGTGAAGGACTAGGCTGTGCAGTGCAGGATCTGTCCCGAATGGGTTCAGCTAACAGCTGAAGTACAAGGGGGGTGCTTTTCCTGCTCCATTTAGCTTTGACAGTCTTCTCTGACTTACAAAGCCTGGAGCCCAAGCTGAAGTGAGGCAGCAGCTGGTACAATAGCCTAGTAACCACTGAGTCATTGCTGATAGCAATGTTATGCAGACAGATTGCTGACCAGTTGCCCTCAAGGACTTGTGATTGAGGATTGATATCCTAAAGTTCTTAGCGTTGGTGGGGTGGTGGGTGCTAGTAATTATTAACAAATATAGTTTATCATTTACATTTAAACCATAACAGGAGGAACTGTATTAAAGGGTTGCAGCATTAGAAAGGTTGAAAATTGTTGCTTTAAATGAAATTTGGTAGACGTTGGCTGACTAACAGAATATTGCAAATGGACTTCTTATTTGGTCTACCATTTGATGCTGAAAGATCTAGGAAAAAAAACTTCTGCAGCTACTACAGAAACATTTATGCATATGATCATTACATTAATAAAACACTTTCTAATGGACTGAAGTAAATCACTGGAATTATCATGCACTATCTAAAGTGTTAGAATTTGTGACTGGATACACCACTGTACTAGACATGGTGACACACTGACAAAATAGAGATCAAAATGTACAGTTCTGCTCCTTATCCAGTTTACTACCAGATGCCAGACTTACAAATCTTTCCGAACTGTCTACATGTGAGAGTTGCTACATTGCATGAGGAATTACCTCTCCAATGTCAATTTACTAACACATTGTGTATACTAGATTTTATTTTATTTCTGCTACTGCTTGTTGGCTGTGCTTCACCACCACTGAATATTTTTCAGATTAATGTTTTTGATACAAATACTGAGCTAACTTTGGATATAATGCCATGGTCTTTGATACTAACATGGTTATGGTTTTATAATTTCATATCATTTTCCAAAGATGCAGCTTGTGTCTTAGTTACTTGTCTATTGTTGTGATAAAACATCTTGATGAAAATAATTTGTAGGAAAAAAAAGTTTATTTTGAGCTTACGGTTCCAGAGGCTAGAGAGTCCATGATGCTGAAGTGAAGATAGCAAGTAGCAGACAACTGAAACATCAGCTGAGAGGTCATCTTCAACTGTAAAAAAGAAAAAAAAGCTGAAATAACACTGGAATCAGCACACTTCTTCTTCTAACAAGGCCACACCTCTTAAATCTATCCACTAAGCACCCAATATTCAAATGCATGAGACTTATGGGAAACATCTTATTTAAACCACCACATTCCACTCCCTGGCACCATAGTCTGACAACCATATTATTAATGCAAAATAGATTTATTCCAGCTTCAAAAGTTCCTGTAGTCTTTCACATTCTCAACAATGTTTAAAATCTAAAATCTTTTCTGAGACTCAAGCCAGCCTCTTACTTTAAAATTGCAAATACACTTACCTCAAACAATGTATTCTGATCATGGTTTTCCCTTCCTCATCTCCTCCCAGATCCTCCCACCTCCCCACTTATCCATCTCCATCCCTTCTCTCTCTCTCTCTCTCTCTCTCTCTCTCTCTCTCTCTCTCTCTCTCTTTCTCTCTCTCTCTCTCCATATATATGTGTGTGTGTGTATATATATATATGTACATAAAACAGTCAAATAAAAATTCAAACTAGCATTAAAAAAACAAAACAAGAGAAATACATGTTCTGCCCAGTTCTTCAGATCCCAAAGACCACCTAGGAGCCAACTCCAATGTAAATACATGAGGGTTGTTTATTCAAGCTCATAGCTTGAACTTCCAAGGTTCACTGATGCAGCAGTTCAACTTGAGAGCCCCCAGACCAGAAAGCACAGGGTTTATATAGGGACTTAGACAAAGAAACAGGTTTTTATCATATGATTGAATGAGATTTGGGTAACTAGTCATGTCCATTTCTGATTGGCTCATTGTTACTGAATAACCAGCAAGGGTCAGTTTGACCAGCAGAAATTTTGTTTAGACTTTTTGATTGCTTTCTCAGAATGAGCTCCAGTGATAACTATGGAACACCCCTGGAATGCAAGGTTGGGTACATTTTGTTATTTTTCTGGAACCGGATGTCAGCTCTGAGTCAAACCTAATAGAAAATGGAATCTTTTTTCAAGATGGAGTCATTCAGCCTACACACACATGCACATACACACAAGCAGAGAGAGAGAGAGAGAGAGAGAGAGAGAGAGAGAGAGAGAGCCCAAACCCATAAAAAGGCATAATCTAAACCCATAATATGTAAGCAAAAAAAACCTGTAAGATAAAATGTAAATGTAACTTATTTGCCTGATTCAGTTGTTGTCTCAGAGGCTTATTATCTCCATTTGTTAACCTAGGCCTAATCCTGAAAGCTTCTAGCCTCCATACAATCTAATCCAGGACTATGTTTTCAGCCTCTGAGACTTACTGCTGAGGAAGTTACCTGGGCCAATGAGTTCGAGGGTTTTCTCCACTTTCTCTTCTAATAGATTTAGTGTGTCAGGCCTTATGTTAAGGTCTTTGATCCACTTGGACTTAAGTTTTGTGCAAGGTGATAAGTATGGGTCTATTTCCATTCTTTTACATGTCGACTCTGAGATTCCATCTCACACCTGTCAGAATGGCTACGATCAAAAACTCAAATGACAGCACATGCTGGCAAAGTTGTGGAGAAAGGGTAACTCTCCTCTATTGCTGGTGGGAGTGCAAAGTTGTACAACCACTATGGAAATCAGTCTGTCGATATCTTAGAAAACTTGGAATAGCTCTGCCTCAAGACCTAGCCATACCACCTCTGGGTATCCACCCAAACGATTCCTCACCAAGCCACAAGGACATATCCCATCTATGTTCATAGCAGCCTTATTTGTAATAACTAGAAACTGGAAACAACCCAGAAGTCCCTCAACTGACAAATGGATAAAAAATCTGGTACATTTACACAATGGAATACTACTCAGCTATCAGAAACAAGGAAATCATGTAATTCTAGCCAAATGGATAGAACTAGAAAAGTTCATCCTGAGTGAGCTAACCCAGACTCAGAAAGACGCACATGGCATCTATTCACTTATAATTGGATTTTAGCCAATAGTACAGGATAACTATCCTACAACCAACGTACCAAAACTATCAGGAACATACTTTGTTACCTGTCAATGGGACAATTTACCCTAGTGGTGTTATCATGTAGGCCCCCAGTGCAAGATGAAGCTCTTAGGCCTCATATGACTGTTGAACTGAGAGGGGCTGATATGTAGGGACACTTCATATCGGAAGAGTGGGTTGGGTGGGAGAGGTAGGAGAGGGTGGAATTGGGAGGAGTCAAGAGAGGGCACTATGATGGAGGTGTAACCTGAAGTAATAAATAAACATAAAAGTATATTGGCCCTCTTACAAACTATTTGGCTTCCTCTACAAATTGCTATCCTCCATTGCCATGCTGCTGACTTGGCCATCTGACAAAAGGCCCTAAGACCAGTGGGGCCTATTGATATTCTCATGACATACCATGACCTGGTGCTGACTGAAACTCCATGTGTGATGGCTATTCTTGCTTATCAACTTGACAATATCTGAAATGAACTACCATCCAGAATGGAAGGGGAAATCTGTGAAATATTTTCTGCTTGGTTTGAAGTGGATGAATCCACTTCTATTCGGGACCTTTGAGGTAGGAAGACACAGCTGTGATCCGGATCTTATGGCAAAAAGACATACCTTTAATCCAGATCTCAAGGTGGGAAAACACACCTTTATGTTTTTCTCTTAGCCTGTTTGCTCTAGTCATGCTAGCAAGCTCACTTCTTTTCTGACATTGAAGTCTAATTCTTCAGGACTCCAACATATGCAGAAGACCAGCGGAGACATCAGCCATGTTAGACTGATCAACTACCAGATTTTGTACTCTCTGTTCACAGCTAGCCATTGTTGAATTAGCTGGATTGCAGCCTGTACATCATTCTAATAAATTCCCTTTATATATTGGGAAGAGAGAAAGAGATTCCTTCCATAAGTTCAATTAATAGCAAAAACTTTAGACATAGATTAAAAACTTCATTGTGCTTATAGTCCTCAGAGTTAAGAATAAACAGGACTATAAAAGAACTCTAATAAAACTTTCATTAGAGTCCAACAAAGGATGGATAGGCCTCCTTCCTTTGCTTAGCCTCAGTCCATTGTACCGCATATAGGGGGGATTTACCTATTATGAGATTATGTTTGTAAGACCTTCACCACTGTTTCCTAGGCTCAGAGATCAACAATTGGCAGAACTATTCCTTTCTCAAATCACTTCAGGTCCTCCAGTTCTCCACTACTATATCTTATGGTATGGCTATTTCATACTATTCATACTATTCAGGCTATTCATTATACTATCTGAGAGACCTAGCTAACCTGAATCCAGCTTGTCAACTTGAATATATCTGAAATGAACTACCATCCAGAATGAAAGGGGACACCTGTAAAAGATTTGCTGCTTGGTTTGAAGTGGATGGGGAAACAACCACCAGTTTCCCCTTGTTTGAGGCCAGTGTACCATCTAGTGCAAGCAAGTAACTGAAGGAGTGCTGGAACTAACCTGGAAAGGACCCTACATGATGATTCTCTTCACTCTTATGGTGTTGAAGGTAGCTGGCATTATACTATGAATCTACCACATTGAGGTCAAGAATGTTGAAGCCACAGACTCTACTGATTCTTAGCTAATGTGACTACAAATCAGCAGCTAATATTCCATAGTGACCTTTACTTACTGATGCTCACTATAAATGTCTGGTCATACAGAGAAAACTAAAAATATGGGAGTTTGTCTTTTGAGATAGGAATGCAGAGTTTACAACTGTATGCATGTCCTGCAGCTGAGCCCCCTAGCTTCCAGAATAAAAGAGTTTCTATTATAAAAGTTGGGATTGTAAAACTGAGTCTTCCTGAAAATTTTCTTTAAAAAGATTCTGGCCCTTGGAAAACACGAAAATTCTGGAGAATCAGACTCTATGCCACAGGAATGGACCCTGGGGATAGAGTTAAACATTCCCAGTCAGAAATCAGTCGGAATTTCTACTTATGCTTACACACCCAGCCTCCATATGGAACAAATCAGTCTGTCAGCCCATTGACTGACAAAACTCACTGTGAGTGGGGGCAGCCCAAATTAATATTAGAGGACTTACAAAGGAATAAAACTTCTCTAATACCCAAAATCTTTAGCCTAGGCACTTCCCCTTATTCTGATGCCTGCTATTCTATTTTATGGGTTAATTCATTTGGATAACAGCAGTATTATTGAGGCCCTGAGACTATTTGCTGGGCACATTCTAATGGTTTCACTAAATGTGCCTCTTCTGATGCATTCCAAACTAAGTAGACAGGTTGATCAGGACCTAGAGTTATTAACACAACAGTTAGATTCCCTTGCAGAAATGATCCTACAAAATTAGAGAGTTTTAGGTAAAGGAAACTATGTATGACTTTGGGAAAAACATGATGTTTCTTTTTTATGTTTATTTATTACTTCAGGTTACGTCTCCATCAGAGTACCCTCTTTCCACCCCTCCCAGTCCCGTCATCGCACTCTCTTCCCCCTATCCCTTCCATCCCACTCCTCTAGAGTGGAGTGTCCCTACATAGCAATCCCCTGCCCCAGTTCAGCAGTCATATGAGGGCCAAGAGCCTCCTCATACACTGGAGGCCTACAAGGCAGGACCACTAGAGCAGTGTCTCACTGACAGGAAGAAAAAGTCCATGTTCCTGTTCTCTTTGGTGTGTTGGTTGTAGTATAGTTGTCCTGTACTATATGGCTAAAATCTGACTATAAGTGAATAGATGCCATGTGCATCCTTCTGAGTCTGGGTTAGCTCACTCAGGATGAGCTTCTCTAACTCCATCCATTTGGCTGCAAATTGCATGATTTCATTGTTTCTGATGGTTGAGTAGTATTCCATTGTGTAGATGTACCACAGTTTTATTATCCATTCCTCAGCTGAGGGACATCTGGGTTGTTTCCAATTTCCAGCTATTACAAATGAGGCTGCTATGAATATAGATGAAGAAACATCCTGTGGTTTGGTGAGGAATCATTTGAATGTATACCCAGAAATGGTATGGCTGGGTCTTGAGGTAGAGCTATTGAAACTTTTCTAAGATATTGCCAGACTTATTTCTATAGTGGTTGTAAAACTTTGCACTCCCACTAGCAATGGAGGAGTGTCCCCCTTTCTCCACAATCTCACCAGCATGTGCTGTCATTTGAGTTTTTGATCTTTGCCATTCTGACAGGTGTGAGATGGAATCTCAGAGTCAACTTGTAAAAGAATGAAATTAAACCCATACTTATCACTTTCCACAAAACTTAAGTCCAAGTGAATTAAAGGCCTTACTTAACATAAGGCCAGTCACACTAAATCTATTAGAAGAGAAAGTGGGGAAAACCCTCGAACTCATTGGCACAGGTGACAACTTCTGAACAGAACACCAACAGCTCAGGCTCTAAGGCCAACAATCAACAAATGGGACCTCATGAAACTGAAAAGCTTCTGTAAGGCAAAAGATACTGTCATTCAAACAAAACAGCAACCTAGAGATTGGGAAAAAATCTTCACCAACCCCACATCTGAGAGGGGGCTAATATCCAAAATTTACAAAGAACTCAAGAAATTAAAAGCCAAGAAACCAAATAATCCGATCAAAAAATGGGAAACAATGCTAAACAGAAAATTTACAAAGGAGGAATCCCCAATGGCTGAGGACACTTGAAGAAATGCTCAGCATCCTTTATCATCAGAGAAATGCAACTCAAGATGAATCTGAAAATATGATGTTTCTATGCTCATTAATCAGGAGTAATTTTTTTAAAATGTGGTCATGCTGGCAAAATAGCTCATAAGAGAAAGAGCGAAGACATAAATCAGATAATTGCTATCAGTCTCTGTTCTCTCAGTTCTCTTGGCTAACTACTCTGCTATCAGCACTGACTGGGCCTTTAATTTTCATTCTGATTGGATTAATGATGGATTACCTTATATTAAAATATATGGCCAATTATGTATCAGTTCAGTAAAATTAATGGTCCTTAGGACCAACTAGACCTCTTTAGAGCAGGATGATTTTATGATTTGACTCATTCACTAAGACCAGTGAGAAATAGGACAGAGCCTCAGAGTTAGTAGGCCTTGAGACCTTTAGCACAACCGACTCCATGACTGAAGTGCCACTCCGGCCATAAAACTCAGCACATAGACAGCACCATCTGCCAAAACTAAAACAAAGACCTAATCCATCAAAGCCCAGAGTTCTGGGAAAGTGTCTAAATGTGCTAACCTTGCTTTTTGGCTTCTGTAGTTCTGATTCTGGCTAACTGTTCTTGTGGATTTTGTGCTTAAAAGCTCACCTTACAGTGAGGGTGTCTCAGGCCTACAGTGGCATTCCAAACACCCAGTGTAGTCGCCAGCCTGCTAATAAAGACTTTCTATTGGCTTAAACCCATGTCTGAGCAGTCTTCTCTGGTAAATACCCCACAACACTTCATCTTCATTTCTGCCAGGATTGATACTATTCCCTACTTTTTGTCTTAACACCTCAACTTTGTGGTGGAATGTATCCATGTTTCAAACATAATAAAGCAAATGCAAGTAGGGACCAACAGTAGAACATATTTATTTAGTGCTAGAAAGCTGTGTAGAAGAATCATTTTTCTTTTCTTTTTTTTACATTTATTTATTTATTGCTTCAGGTTACATCTCTATCATATTGTCCTCTTTCCATTTTTTTAAATTTTATGTGTATGGGAGTTTTGCCTGTATGTATGGACACTACATGTGTCCAATGCTTGTGGAGGCTAGAAGAAGCTGTTAGATACCCTGGAACTGGAGGTAAAGACAGCTATACGCTGCCAAGTGGGTACTTGGAATGAAGCATAGGTCTTCTGAAAGAGTAGCCAGTGCCCTTGACTACTTGGTCTTCCTCTGCCCTGGGATTCATTTTTCATAACCTCTTGGCTTTTGGTTACACTTGGAAGGACAGGCACAAGCAACTCCACCATCTCATTGGTTCAAGATAGTGCTTCATCACAAAGTCTAGACTGAACTCAAACTTCCTGTCCTACTGTTTTACCTTCCTAGGTGCTGGGATTAGAAGCAAGTGTTACCATACTCAGAATGGCTTTATTGCAGTTTTGACCATGTTCCTCCTTGTCTGTAAACAATATTCTCTGAGGACAATGCCAATTAACTATCTGATGGCTTGTTCTCCACTGTCCCACAATACCAGGGGAAGATTCACTCTGGTTAGTCTGATTTGATCTAACATTTTGTGAGAGAGGGTGTTTTAAGTGACAGATGCTAATGAGCTAGTACCAATAAACACTTTAGGCCCAACTTTAAAAATCTGAGGCATTGAAGTGGCTTTTAAGTAAGGCATATCTGAAATGCATTCTGTTTATCCTGTGAGTAATGTCCCAGCATCTCAAAAATGTTGTTCAGTTTCCTTTTTCAGAAGATTTTCTGTAGACTGTTCAGTTGGTAAGATGTTACAAAAAAAAACTACCATGTGACAGACAATAGTTCCTTATAAAGTTTTGCAAACAACCAACAAGAGTAGAACTGTTTTGAAAATTAAGTAATTAATACAGATTTACAGGTATCTAGCACCTATGAATCTTTACATTTAAATACTTTAAGTGGCCTCATACATAGAGCTCTAGCATCAATTGGCCTGCTAATTGGAGATTCAGTGGGGCCATACAGGTGATTGCCTTGGTGCCAAGGCCAAGGGCACACTTGGTGTAAGACCTGCCAAGCGGATGTTCAGAAAAATTGGATGGACTTAAGAGACTGAGTCCCTACTTCTCTGATTGTGGTGCACCCGCAGGCAGTTTGCAACTGGTCCTGTGTCTCCACTGACTGATTTGTACAAACAGCTGACCAGTTGCTCCCAAGGACATCTTGGTACTCTTTCTAATGTTGCTAGGCCTGGTTGGTTGGAAGGTGTTTAGAGCTATTAAATAGTTTAAAGTTACGCCTTCACAGAGGTTTTAATTAGCAAGATTCCCAGAATGGCAAGTATAATGCTCTTAAATCTATAAGACACTCAGAGGTCAGCAGTACACCATACATGTCAATGAAACCTTTGTATGGAAGCTGAGACAGGCTCTAAGGATCTGTTGTTATCCATTGTTATCCATTTTAAGCAAGTGTCAGTTGGTTTCAGAAGTCAGTAGTTAGTTTTCATGCTAAACAAACAACAACAAAAAACCATTAGCCAGACCCAATGCAGTATAAACAGATCCCATAATTTGTATCAGTTATTCCTTTAAAAGAGCAAAATTAAGTTTAAAAAAAGATTTATTTAGTTTATGTGAATTAATGTTTTGCCTGCAAGTATGTATGTGTACCATATGCTTGCCTAGTACCCATGGAGGTCAGAAGGTGTTGGGTTCCCTGGAGCTGGGGTTATGGATGGTTAAGAGCTACCACATTGAGAACCAAATCCAGGAACTCTAGAAGAGCAGCCAGTGTCATTTAATTCTGTGTTATAGACAGACTAGATTAAAATATAAATACATAAATATTCAACAGTATCAACTAAATGGTTTAAATTTTTAATTGTCAGAAGATCACAGGCAGCCATTTGTGGTGTGTGTGCCTGTGTGTGTGTGTGTTTGTTATGGTTCCCAACAGACAAAAACCATATAAAGGAGATAGATTATCTTTTAAACAACCTCCTAGATTTATTCACTATACAGTTAAGAGTGAAGCAGGGCCATCTCAGTGTGTGAATTGACTGTAAACAAGAGGATATTAAATTTAAATACCGCTAGAATATTCCAGGTCCAAATATTAATAACATCTTTAGGAGTATTATAATAGACATAATCAACTCAAAATATAGCACCCAAACCCTTCTTGGCATTTATTTCTAGTTGTGAGAAAAGGAAAGAGAAGCCTACAGGCTGTTTCTAGGTCCACAAAGATGACAACTGATGAATGTAAATCAACTCACACACTCTCAAACCAAAAGGAAGAACACAGGATAGTGAAGATAAACAGCATTTCTAGGAGTATTTTGTCCTTTAAAAAATTATTCCCTTTCTAGAAAGACTTTACATACAGCTCACCCAACACCCTAACAAACACATGAGATAAAACAGAAGGGAAAGAATGCAACATCAGTGTTTCGAACACACACAACAGTCAGCACAGACTAGATGAAAACCACCAAGTTTGCCAAAAGATGTTGACAAGTCACAATACACCAGGAAAATGTTACTATCTATTTGAACAAGAGAAAAATGGAAAATATGTTTAGGCAAGGATAGAAAAGGGAGTGCTAAAGATAGTAACAGTAGATATTAATGCTATGGCAATTGAGAGACAGGTGCCTAAATTTTTGTCTTTGCCCAGAAGCCTGAAATATTCTTGGTTTTGTCCTTCCTGGCTGAGGTAAAAATTGCCAGAGATGCTGCAGTCTAAGCATCTATCAGGGTCAACTTGGTGGCCCTGTTAGGCCTAAAACAGCCAGAATAGAGACCTCACTCTTTTTACTTCCCAATTTTAGCCTATCTGCACAATGACTTTAAGATTGCAAGTTTTGAAGTAGTATTATTGCAGGGATTAGTAGCTTTTTGTACTCTCTAGAATGGACCACTCCCTCAAAGTCAACTGTGAATCCTACCTCCAGTTTTCTTGGTTAATACTAAAAAATGAAACATCACATCTAACCCTCCTTCAGATTTAAAATTCCATATTGAGGATGGAGATACCACAGCTTTGTTGAGACCCATTAAAGGAAAACTACTTCATCCTTATCAAAAGAATGAACTATGACTTCTAACTACAGCCCTGGGTAAAGGCGTGGCATTCTTATCTGATCCAAAGATAAGAATATTACATTCTAATGGCCCCTCTCTTAAGATTTATCCCACCAGGAGGAAGAGAAGTTTCAATGGCTAAGAGTTCTTGTTGTTTTAGAGTACTCAAATTAGTTTCTCAGCATTCATATTGTTAGGCTCACAACTGTCTGTAACTCCACTTCCAGGGATCTGACACACTTTTCTGGAGTACACAGGTAAGTTCCTGAACTCACATGCCCAGTGCCCCCCCCCACCCACTCCAGCTCTGCTGGCTCCTGCACTCACATGCTCAAGCCCTGTTCTGGACTCTCTGTGAATCTCTACTCACAGGCCCACTGCCAGCCTGGCCTCTCCAGGAACCTGAACTCACATGCAAAGTACTCCCCTCTGGCCTATGCTCACAACAGCAATCACACACCCACTGCCTTTCTCTAGCCTCTGTAGACAGTGCACTCCATATGACCACTGCCCCCACCTCGCCTCAACAGGCAACTGTAGTCACATGCCCATTGCCCATCTCTGATGTATGTAGACACCTGCGCTCACAAGCCAACCTCCCACTTCTGACCTCTGCAGGGATCTGCTCTCACGGGTCCCCTTCATAGCTCTGGTCCCTGTAGGAACCTGCAATCACAGGCCTGCTGCTATCCTAGCCCCTGAAGGAACCTGAACACATATGACCAATGCCCCTCTAAGACCTCTGCAGATACCTGCTCTTGAATGCAAACTACCCCCTTCTGAACCCTGCATGCACATGAAGGTGCATGTAACCACTGCCTACCTCTGGTCTCAGCAGGTACCTGCACTTCCATGTGCGTTGCCCTCTTCTGTAACCTCCAGCCATCTGCACTCACAAGACCACTGCTCCCTTGTCTCTGTAGACACATACCCACTGATTCCATATATATCATGGGGCCCATTGTATTTCTCTGCCCTCCCAAGACACCTGAATTCACATACACAATGACTGTGTGGCCTGAGCAGGAGTCAGCATTAACATGTCCACTGTGTACCTCTGGTCATGGTGCTTATTTACACTTACACGCCCACTGCCCTCGTCGTGACTTATGGCACCTACACTCATGCTCAATGCCAACCTTTGGCCGCTATAGGCAGCTGCACTCTCACATGCATAATACCCCTCTGGCCTCTGTGTGAACCTGCACCTACAAAACCTCTCCCCTCTTGGTCTCAACATTCACCTCCATTCCCTCTCCCACTGCTCCTATCTGCCCTCTCCAGACATCTGCACTCACATACTCAATGACTGCCCTGCCTGTGCAGGAATCTACACTAATGTGTCCACTGCCCAGATCTGGTCTTGCTGTGCAGCTGCAGTCCCAGCTCCAAAGCCTCATTTTAGCTCCACCAGCACCTGCATGCACAGTGCCCACCTATGTCCTGTGTAGGTACATACCTTCACACACATACTGCCCAAATCTGTTGTTTTGCAGGTATATGCAGTCACATGCTCACTGCCCCCCTGTGGCCTCAGCGCACACCTGCACTCCACATGTCCTGCCCCCTCTAGCTTCTGCAGCCCTCTACACTGGCATGCTGATTGCCTTCCCTGGCCTCAGCGGGCAACTGTACTAACAAACCCATTGCCCCTTTGTGGCATCTGCAGCCACATGCCTTCACGTGCTCAATTCCTCTCTTTGTCCTGTGCTGGCACCTGCACTTACATAGCCACTGTGCTCTTTCTGACCTCTGCAGGGACCTGCACTCACAGGTCCACTGTACCCATGTGTCTTGTGCAGGAACACGCTCTTCCATGCTCACTGCCAGCCTTTGTTGGCACCCACACTCACAGTCCAATCTCCCACATCTCTGAAGTCTGGAGGCACCTACACTCAGGAGCAAACTGCCCTCCTGTCCTCAGCAGGAATGTGAACTCACATGCCAACCACCCACCACTGGTCTAAGTGTGCACTTGCACTCATGTGCCCACTGCTTCCCTCTAGCCTTTGTCTGCGCCTACACTTACATATCCACTGACCCTCTCTGACATCTCCAGGAACTTGGACTCACATGCCCACTACCCTACTTCCACCTGCTGGTGCATGTACTCACGTGCCCTCTGCTCCATTTTGCCATCTGATGTCTCCTGAATTCATATGCCCACTGCCCACATCTGGCCTCTCCAGGCAGCTGCACTCACATACCCACTGCCTCCCCTGGCCCTGTACTCTGTCTACTGCTCCCTTCTGGCTCTTGCAGGAACCTGTACTCACCCACTGTGTTTTTCTGGCCTCTGCAAGCACCTGCACACACACACACACACACACACACACACACACACACACACACACACACACCTCATATATACACATATTTTTATATCTAATACAATCTTATTTTTAAAGATACACACACAAGTATGTGTGTGCCACACATGTGAGGGTGCACTCAGAAACCCGAACAGTACGCCTGATGCCCTAGAGTTGGAGTTACAAGTGGCATGGGCTGCTCAACTTGAAAGTTAGGAGACTGAACTTGGGTCCTCTGGGAAGAGCAGGAAGTGCACTTAAGCACGGACTCATCTCTGTAGCACCATAAAATAAAATACCCCCCCAAAAGAAATAATATGGTATTGATCCATCTAGTCTGCTCAACACCTGTCCTGGGGATCACTCTCCTCAGGAAAGCTGATTCACCTGAAGATATGATAAGGGGCTAAGGCAGGGAACTATCCAGCCCCTCAGTGAGACCATGTACTTTAACTTTCCAGAAGCTCCTTCACCAACGTACTGCCTTACAGAGCTTCCAGCACGCAGCACCAAGCCCGCCTGCTTTTCTGAGTTCAAATCCAACAAGTGCCACATTTCCTTTCCCTCTTTTGTATCTCTCATTTGGATATAAGCCAAAAGCTTAAAGCTGTTTTCCCCAACACTTTGGGTTTTCTCACTCATTCTCAGAAGCAAGCTTCATGCCCTCTCCTTCTCATGATATAGCTGTTTGCTGACTTCCATTGCTGAACACAATGTCTCTAAACCAAAAGTTCTATGGGAACTCACTTTCTGGGACTTGCTTCTGCTCTACTGAGACTCTGCTCTTTATTTCTCTTAAGCATTCACATAAGATCTTATAATAAATCTCATTTCTAAAATCACCCTCCTGTTATGTGTGAATTGAAATTCTTTAATTTTTGTAAGACAACGGACCCAGAAGCCACTGGCATGAGGGTGTCTTTGTAGCTGTTTTGTCCTGGACCCTTGTAAACTTAGTTATGCTCACTTGCGGTGAGAAAGAAAGCCTCCATCAATGCTTTTGAAGATCCCAATTGCCCCATATCACTAACTTTTTGTGCAACAATAGAGAAATAGGATTTCTTTATTTAAAAGAAGAATGGCATCTTTAATTCCAGCACTCGAGAGGCAGAGACAGGTGGATCTCTATGAGTTCAAGGCCAGCCTGGTCTACAAAAATGGATCCAGGATAGGCTGGGCTCTGTTACATAGAGAAATGCTGTTACAAAAAAACAACAACAACAAAAAAGAAGAATGGAAGGAATGGAAGGAAAGAAGGAAGGAAGCAAGGAAAATGAAGGAAGGAAGGAAGGTAGGAAGAAATTACATGATGCTGAAATTCTTTTATAATGTTACAGGGGTTAAAAACTTTGGAAACTACTGAGGATGGACCCAGCTTCCACTTTCTTTGGTAACACTAGAAATGTAAATATCAACCCTGCCACTCCTCTAAGTTGCCCTATAAAAAGATGGGTGTATCTGGGCTTTGCTGTGGTCCAAGGCAAAGCTAATTAATTCCTCTGGGTCCAAAGAAGAAAATCCAAGTTGAAAGTCTAGCCTTGAGTCTTAAGCTCCCAGAAAACATTGCATGCTATCCTCTCCTCCTTTGAAGAGTTAAAGAAGCTGGGCCTGTTAATCATCTGGCCAGGAAGGAGTTGTCTGCAGCTTCTAAAGAGACAGGAACACTATTCGGTTCTCTAATGGAGTAATACATTTGTCTTTCCTCAAAGCCCCTCCATTGTTGCAATGGATAGCAGACCTTCCACCATGTAGCTGAAAAACCTGCCCGCTCATTTTACTTCCTGAGAACAGTGTGACTTTTCCAACTACTTCCTTCTAGCTTTTTCTTTTGAGTACCAATCAAAGCCTGGGCATCTTTTCCTCACTCTCTGGGCTTTTTGCCGTTTCTCTGCCCCACCCATCAGATCTGCTTTATGGCAACTCACTACTCCCATTGCAAAGAGCTTGATCTCTTCCCTTTTCCATCTTCCTCCTCTACAGCTTGACTGTCCTGGTGTTTTCCTCTCAGACTCTAATAAAATTGTCCTCAAGCTTCCATTGAGTCTACTCTAAAATTTTTTAAATAATGAGAATAAGAACTCCCCAGAGGGAGTTTTCCTCAGTAGCAATATGTTAGAGGTAATATTAAATACACACACACAATTGTTCCATATTAACTAAAGATATATCTGAAAACTAATTTCTAATATCATTTTCAACATGCGGCATCTGCCAGAGTTGCATAGTATCACATTGCATCATCATAGTATTATATACATACATCACATAAAGAGAATATTTTCTGTTATGGACATAAATACTCAGTTTAGTGGTCCAATGAACAAAGACTCAAAATCTATTATTGTCTTTTTGTGAATATTATCAGTGTTATCCTTAATAATTCTGCAATGTACACACACACACACACACACACACACACACACACACACACACAAACACAATTGACATTAAAAATATCCAATATCACGACATTACTTACAACAAAAGGTATAAGTTGATACAAAAATCTCTCACCTCAGAGAGTAAAAGAGTTTATTCTGGAACCTAATATGAGTGATTATGGCCCAGAAATATGGATTTTCTTTACTGCAAGTCCAAATTTCAACATGGTAACAGAATAATGAAGTTTTTATAGGGACAGAAAAAAGAAAAGACATAAGTCAAGATACTTTTTAAATACATTGCTGGCTCCAGGCATGGTGGTGTACACTTTTAATCCCAGCATTCAGAAGACAGAGGCAGAGTGATCTCTGTGAGTTCGACGCTAGCCTGATCTGCATAGTGAGTTTCTGGACAGCCAGAGGGGTATGGAATAAGACTTTGTCTCAAAATTGAACTAATTAATTAATTTAAATAGTGGAAACAGAAGGTAGTGAAAGCATGGAAACCTCTGCTATAGGTCTCACATGCTGTCTGATGACATTCTTAGCTTTTCAGTTGGTGGAAGCTAGTGGTCCCTCAAATTAATACATACCAAAGGTTTCAAGTCATAGTGACAAGAATTTATGTCATGTGCAAAGGTAGACAATAAATGGCTATATAGGGATGTGCAGATAATCTAAGATAATTTGCAATTAGGCTCTGGATCTGCAACATTCCAATCTCTCCACACTCATTGAAATTCCAACCAGTTAATAAGCCTTTGAAGGGTGTTCAGTGTAAGGTATGTTTTTTTTCTAGTACTTAAGTTTGAAATCTATTAGCAACTAGTCCAGCAGCAAAATTAGCTCATATCAGCACTGACAAAATATATGCATATTATATATGGATCGAAGCCCAGAAATTGGGCAAAAGTATCTCAGAATTCAGGCCAATCCTAAAATTAATTCCATTATTTAAATTTGATGTTTGCTTCACAAAAAGCAGTTTAGAAGTCTTCTACATACTTGATGAAAGAATATTTTAACCCAAGTCACCCTTTGTCTTCTTATAAATCCTGTAACAGGATTTTTTTTCCTCAGCATCCATTTCAAAAAACAAGATTTGAAAGCAATAAATTCAAATCATTCCATCAGGAGGAATGTTCATAATTAGTTAACATTAAGTAAGTGTACCTGAGGTAAAGTCCTGTATAAATAGTTTTTTTTCAGTCTCCATTTCTAATAATTTTTGCTAATTTCTTTTTCAAAGCAAAAGAGAAAAAAAATCCCACTGCAGAAGCTATAGCTTCCACACATTAATGGTGTTCAAAAACATACCCCAAACACATTCCTAGATATACATTCAGCTTAGTCTAATTTTTATAAATTAATTTTAAATTGCCATAGAAACTATTAGGTATTATAATTTCATTTTCAAACAGAAAAAATTGCAATTGATTGCCCTCCTTCTTCATCTCCTACACTTCCACCCCTTTTACATTCTTCCTCTGTTCAACTTCTTTTTTCCACGTCACATGTGTCCATTCTATCCCTTCCTCAGCAAATCCCTTCACCCTCTCTTGATCTTTCTAGTGTTTTAGGCTTTATTCACATTTACACTTGTTTATATACATACAAGAACACATTATATGGTAGAAGGGTAGAATCTGCATAAAAGATAGAACATTCACTTGAGTTGTTCTGAATTTGGGTCACCTCAGTTAATATGATACTTTACAGTTCCACCCATTTTTCTGCAAATTTCACTTTTCTTTACAGTTGAGCAAAATTCCATTATGTACCAATGCCATATTTTTATTATTCATCCATCTAAGCTGATTCCATATCCTTGCTGTTACGAACAGAACAGACAAAAGCATGTATATATATATATATATATATATATATATATATATATATGCGCAAGTATCTCTGTAGCATAACAAAGAGTCCTTTGAGCATATGCTCAGGAGTGGTATAGATGGGTCAGTTTTCTGAGGGACCATCATACTCCCTTCTGAAATGGCTATACTAGCTTGCACTCCCACCAGCAATAAATAAGAATTTGTTTCCTCTTTCCTGGCATCCTCACTCTGCATTTGTTTTCAGATTTCTTGGTGACAGCCATTTTGAATTGGTTGAAATGATAATCTCAGCTCAATGTATATTTAATTTGCATTTCTCTGATAGCTAGAGCTATTGAACACTTAAAATTATTCTGTTTTTTCTTCTTTTTTTTCCTCATGACATCTGTTCATTTCATTAGATAACTTGTTGACTGGCCCTTTTAACTTTTAGCATTTTCTGGGTCTTTATATATCCTGGATAAATTGATAGCCTACCATCTGAAGTATAACTGGCAAAATTTTTCTCCCATTCTGCTGTCTGTTAAATCTGGTAGTTTCTTTGAGGACTTTCTTCACAAAAAAAGGAGAAAATAATCTAGAACCTAGCTTGGTTAGATGGGCATAGTCTGGTGAGCTCTCCTGTCAGGGAAATAGAGACTGGCTCAGTCATGTTTAGTATAAAGAGCCACAGACAATTGGGACTGTATTCTCAGTGACAGACTTTTTCCTTTTTTTGGAGTGTAGAAAATAGGGGAGGTTTATTACTGAGCAGTGGAAATTACTTTCAAGTGTGAGAGTGGCCAAAGGAACCACTTTTCTGACCTACATGTTTAAGTGAGCTTAATGTTATTTACATTTTGTAATAATAGTTTTATTTATTATTTAAAAATTTCATACATTCATGCTGTGCATTTGATCATATGATCCATCACTACCTCCCTGCAACTCCCCTAATGTCCCCCACCTTGTCTCAGTGTCAACTTCATGTCCTCTTTTAAAATTGTCACTAATATCCTTCCAAGTCCAATTAGTGTGGAACCAAATTAGCATTTGGGTGTATAGCCATCACATGGAAAATCTACCAGCACTACTATTCCCAAAGGAAAATGACTCTCTCTCCCTCAGCAGTGAACAACTGCTGACACCTCTTCTGGTAGGTGTGAGGCCTCAGGAAACCCCTCCTCCATTTATACTGGAATTTTGACTGGCTTGACCTTGTGCAGTCTGTGTGCAGATGACCACAGTGGCTGTGAGAGTTGATGTGTGTAGCCACAATCCATGTCTTGTCCACACATCAGCATTCCACAGCCCTCTTCACCACCCACTGATTCTAACATTCCTGGGGCCTTCCTCTTCTGCGATGTTCCCTGAGCCTTGGATTTGGAAGGCTGATACTGTTGAACCATCCAGAGCTGAGCAGTAGCAAAGTACTTAGGTTCAGCCGTTTGACCAGTTATGAGTCATTGAATTAAGTACTATGCCCTGCGAAAATAAGTTTCGCTGGCTAAAGCTGAAAGGAGCACAAATGTGCAAGGACAAACGTAAATAATCATGTACCAGTCCTATGAGAGCTGGGGCTATTTTAGGTATTTTTTATAGTACTTTTATTTATTTATTCATTCATTCATTCATTTATTCATTCATCCATCTTTAAAATCATTTATTTTTCTTTGATAGTTTCATGCATGTATACATCTACCCCTAACTCTCCACTCCCACTCCCCTTCTAGACACTTCTCCCAATATGTTCCTCTTCTGTTGGGAGCCATGTGGAAGGAACAGTAGAACAGTTTTAGAACTCATGGAATGTAGCCCACTGGTTAGTACAATCACAGTGGGTTGTGCCTGGGAGATGCAGAGCCCTGAGGACTATGTGTCCTGAGGACTCATTCTGTTGTGGAGTTTTGCTCTGCTTGCTGCCCTCACATCACATCCCTTATGATCTAGGAGTTACATGGCTATTAAAGGAGGGACAAGTGTGAGGGAGAGTTGTTTGGGGTAATAATTACGAGTTCCAGCCTCAACTCCCTGTGCTCCTTCCAGGGATCCCTCTCAGATGCCTGCTCTACCCCCTTGGCAACCTTTGTCACAGATGTTAGTCCCATCAGTGAACAGCTTTTCACAGGCTGAGTCACAGATTCTAGTCACATCTCCTCGTGGTTCTTCATGGGTAGGATTATGAATATGGGTCCCATCCTTATGTAGCCTTTCCTAATGTTCACAGCATTGTATGGAACCTCTGTCTGTGTTCCTGTGACATACTCTTGCCTCTATTCAGGTTTTTTTCATGCTGAGTACTGTTTGGCTCTCAATCAATGTTTCTTCCCCACTGTAGAGGTTTCAGTACATCATCCTTTGACATTTATCCTAAATTTACTGAGAGTGTGCCTCACAGATCGTCTGAGGTTACCAAGATGATGGCACAGAATGCTTTTGGGTTTTTTGTTTTTGTTTTGTTTTTTAGTTTTTGGGGTTTTGTTTTGTTTTGTTTTTGAGACAGGGCCTCTTTGTATAGCCCTGGCTTTCCTGGAGTTTGCTAGGTTGACTTTGAACTCACACTGTCCACTTGGCTCTTCCTCCTGAGTTCTGGAATTCAACGTGTGTACCACCACACCCAGCAAGCACATTTTTACTTTAACACACCTCACCACTGCTACTCTAATGGAGTGCCTGGAAGAAGGTAATCCTGGTGCCCCCAGGAAGAAGGTAATTTTGGTGTCCTCAGGAAGAAGGTAATCCTGGTGTCTCCAATCTCTCTTCTCTATTGTGCTATTATCTGTAACTTTTGTCTCCCTCCCCACCTTTTAAATCTCTTTAAAATGCTTAGGCAAAAGCCCATGACTTGGGAGATCTTAGGTCCTAGGGGGAAACATATTCTTGCTTCCATAAGGAACAAGGGAAATTGAAGAAGATGTCCTATTGGGAATAATCATTCAAAGTCACTTATTCTCAATACTTTGCCAACTTGTGAATTTCTGTATCAAATTTGTCTGCTGTGGAAGAAAGTTCTCTAGCCAAGATTCAAAGCAGCACCAATTTTATGACAAATAATCACAAGCTGTGCTGCATTGAATGATGGAGTTCTCAGATTTCTTTGTTTTTAGCACGCTCTTCCTGGTCATGTGTTTGGGAGGGATATGGTAAGGCAACTGGCCTCAGTAGTCTCTTTGTTTTTACGTTTCTGATATGTTGAAGTGGAGACTTAAGTCCTTTTCTGTTCATTCCCTCAGATTCCAACACTCCTCTATAGAGTTTTCTAAATCTTGATAGTGTCAATGCTGTCAGATTAGGCTCCAGAGTTTAAAGACAGTTATTTTGGATAGTTACACTGAGTTCAATAATTATATAGGTTGAGTAACTTACTACTGGAATGTACCATCCCTCCTGCTTCCATGATGTGTAGCTTTTTTCTTTTCTCTTTTCTACTTTTTACCAAAACTGCATCATTTCCTCACTTGTCCCTATTGCTTTGTTCATCTGTTTACTAGTCTGTCATTGACTATTTCTCAATCAATAAAATAATAATAATCATTAGTCTTACTTTTTTCTTTCCACTCACACACACAGTAACTAAAGCCTTAGTGCACTTAACTGTAAAAAAAATAATTAAATTGTGTTGGGTGCCATTTGTAAAAATGATTAATTAAATTGTTTAAGAGTATTTATATTATATTTAATTGGTTCAGCAGCCGTTAATCTTTAAACAGACATTATAAATGAGAACACAGAGACACAATCTTAGGCCTGAATTGTGCAATCCTAGCTCATCTAAGCTAGCTCCTAATTCTATTACCCAAATATGACCCCATATATTCATATGGGTTCAGGGCTTTAATGAAGTCCTGTCTGGAACAGTCTTTGAGGCTGAGCCATCTCAGCAAGCTGTTTGAAGTTGTTCTGGATGCAGATTTTTGAGGAAACAGCTATTGAGACCGTCTATGAGGCTGGATCATTTGGGTTACTTGTCTTGTCTTCCTTGGACTCTGGTTCTGTTGTTCTGAAAATATATAATTTCTCACAAGTAACATATAGTTCTGCAATTACCAAAATGCCTTGGATGTATAGAATGCACAAATCAATTAAGTAATATTTTCTGTTCTTTGTTTGAACAGAAGAAAGACATTTGTAAGTCTCCATTCATGCCTTATGAAAGGATGGCATGTAATAGTATTACATATATATGCTATATATATTCTATTTTAAATTGAAAATACAGTATAAGACTATATGGAGTTTAAGTATTCTCCTCTACAGTTGACATAAATTTATTAATTGATTAAAACAGTTTTATTCTGTGTTGTTCTGGATTTTTGTAGATTAGGTTGGCCTCAAACTCAAAAGGAACCAATCTGTTTCTGTCTTTGTCTCCCATGTTTTAGGAACAAAGGTATGAATTTATATATTTTTTTCTTTCCTTTTTCTCCTTTCTTTGGAGATTTAATTTTTATGTGGATATATCTATCCTTATTGAGACAGGGTTTCTCTTTGTAGCTTGGGCTGTCTTAATTTGCTCTGTAGAGCTCTGTAGGTTTAGATTGGCCTCAAACACACAAGGAATCCGTTTTGTCCCTGTCTCCCAAGTTTTGAGACCAAGGTATGAATCTAAATTATTGAATTACCCTTATTAAACAATAACACTAATTAAACCATTTTGTATTAGTTTGAGTACCAATTTTCCCATCTAAGCTCCATTCTTAAGGAAATTGGTGATATGCTATTTTATGTTAGCTTTTCTTAACAATTGGCTGTGGGAGGTATGCTGTGTGCATGTTCTTTCCCAACCTAAGTCTGGGTCCTTACATTGATTAACAGAATATATCTTTTTCTCTCTCCTTTTTTTTTTCAAGACAGGATTTCTCTGTGTATCCTTGTCCTAGACTCACTTTGGAGACCAGGCTATTCTGAAACTCACAGAGATTAGCCTGCCTATGCCTCCAAAGTACTCGGATTAAAGGTGTGCACCACCACACCCAGCAATTAACATATGTCTTTTAGGGGCAAAATGCGTCCTGGAACCAGTTCTCCAGTGGGAGGCCCACACCTAAGGAGACTGGCTTATGACCCCTTTCTCTTCACATAAATTTAAGATCATGTGTATTTATCTATTTGATCAGTAAGGACATTATTAAACTTAACATCAAGGAAAAAAATGTGTCATTTTTGAATTCTAGACTGTCTTTAGTAAGTGGCCTTGCCTTATCAGCAAGGTTCCCGCCCTGCCTTCATTGTTTAAACCAGGCTGGTCTGGAATTCAGAGATCTGCCTGTTTCTTCCTCTAGTGTGATAGGAATTAAGGGATTAAGGGCATGTGCCAGTACCACCCTTCTCATGTATTTCACTTAAATCCCAGATATTATTAACTCTGTAATCCAGAGAGCAACTTTGAACTGTAGTGACAATTCGAAATCTGCCCAAAATCTTCAAAAATCTATGTTTTAGCAATGCCAAATCAGAAAAATACCCTTTCTACCTCCAGATATAGGAAAATCAAAGACATCTAAACAAAAATCAAGCAAAGAAACAACATTCCAAAAGCCTTGGCATGTCTAACCATGCCATCCCATGCTGCAATTAAAGCTTTGTTCATTATTCTTTGAAATTTAGTTCTGACTATATTTCATTGGTGGACCAATACCAGAAACTCCTGGCAAGCACCTAGTACCTAGGGAGGTCTTAGCTCCAGCTGCCATCAATTTTGTATTATCTATCAGGAAGGATTGTCAACGAACTTTTTAAAATTATTAAGTATTTATTTATTTACTAATAATATTCACTTATAACAAATACCAACAATTTCTTAACTATTAACCCTATAAATTCCTACAATCCCTTTAACCTATCCACTAAACCTATTGATAACTATTACAACTATCTAACCTTTTAGAAGGATACAGTCTCTGGGGCAGGTCCTCAGTCGACAGGAACACAGTCTCTGTGGTAGACCCTTAATGCACTTAGCAATCCTTTTTCTGGAATATCTCAGATGCAGGTTTGTCAGGGTAAATTGGTTATTGCAGTCTCATCTTAAATAAGGCTTGATGCTTTCTTCTCTCTGGGAGACTGCATCAGCAACTCTGATCAGTCCTTGTAGCCAGCCACAGTTTGGACAGATCAAACCCCTCTAGGCAAAAGCTGAGCCACAGGGTTTAGTCCTTGGCCTTTTGCTCTCTTGCCTAGGCTTTCTTTGCTCACCAACTTCTTTCTGCCTCAGGGAGTTCTGGCCATCAAATGATGGCCAGCATTTTTTTCAGCAGAACTCTCGGAGCTCTCTAGCATCAGGGACCTCTTAGATGGGGCTCCATGCACTGTCCTTAAATAGGAGGAACTCTGTTTCAGTTTAATTTATGTTCCACCCACTTAGCACCTGAAAACAACATCAGGCCAAATACTTTGTTTCTTAAGTCCATTAAGTCTTTCCTGTTTTCCTGACTTCAACCTGGTTATTTCAGTCCATTAAGTCTTTCCTGTTTTTCCTGACTTCAACCTTGTTTTTCAGTCCATTAAGTCTCCTGTTTTTCCTGACTTCAACCTTGTTTTTCCACAAGCTGATAAGCTAAATCGCTCACAGCCAAGTTGATCTTCATGCCCCGAATTAAGAGACTGTGTCAGAAACCCCTAGATATTTTCTAAATCTAATTTAATTAATCTAACTCCTTACAAAGGGCCTCTTTCCTTCCTCCATTATCACTGTTGGCAATTTAGCATTCCATTTGTAAATTCTTTCCTTTAAGACTATCCTAGTCTGAACTTTCTCAAAAAAAGATACACAGAACCACAATTGTCAGGGTAAAAATCATTTGCATGCTAAGAAGAACAAACTCAATTGGAATCCAAAAGTATTGAGGCATTATGAATTCCTCCATTTTTAATCTAGGCTGTTAATTCTGTTCTCAAGCTGTGTTTAGAAGGCTGCCGGTTTTTTAGTATGTAAGGAGATAGCTAAGGTTTAGCTCTCCACCTTTGCTGCAAGGCAAAAGCTTTTGTTAGGGTAGCTGCACCTTTGAAATGCATTTGGGTTCAGTTCACTGCTCTTTGGCCAGAAAACTGGCTTTCACCCAGGCCTTCTCACACTGTAAGCATGGATTCTAATTGCCCCACTTTGGGCACCATATGTAAAAAAAAATTAATTAAATTATGTTGGGTGCCATTTGTAGAAATGATTAATTAAATTGTTTAAGAGTATTTATATTATATATAATTGATTCAGCAGCTGTTAATATTTAAGCAGCCATTATAAATGAGAACAAAGAGACACAGGATGGATTTTAACAAGCTTAGGCCTGAATTGTGCAATCCTAGCCCATCTAAGCTAGCTCATAATTCTATTACCCAAATATGACCCCATATATACATACGTCCCCTTGGACTGCCATTCTCCACGATATGCTGATGTTTCTGCCCATGTGGAATGAGATTCTGTTTTCTAACTCATGGTGTGTGCATCCTCCTTCCTGCTGCTCCTGGCTTGAATGCATGAATCCTCTGTCTAAAGCACAGGCTTCCTGTTCTAATCTCAGGAAGTCCAACCTTTCTCTGCCTTTGCACAATCTCAGGCCTCAGCAATTTATTTAACCAATCAGAGTCAATATAAGTAACAGACAGCAAACAGGACCAATTAACATTTAGAATGCTTAACACTACCCCATCACTTAACACTATAAGTAGCCCTTCACTTATCAAAATTCTATTTAAGGGGTGACTGATTTTTATTTGACTATTACTATTTTCATAGTGGGCCTACCCTTTCATGGTGATTGCTTTTTCAAACAATATTCTACTTTCAATGGTGTAGTATGGATTGAGATCTAGGAGACAAAAAAAGCATCTCAACTCTACTGCAACCTAGTGACACTTGAACATTGCAAACACAGTGGAAAAAATAAGGGTGATTAAGGAACTTCTAACTTATGACCTAACTGTAGATGCACAAGAAACATTAAAAAAACCATTACTCTTCTAAATAACACTAATCCTACAGTGTTGACCTCCAATGAGAGTTAATTAGATGAAATATAAGACAAAGAATTCAAAATGATAATTATAAATATGTTCAAAGGAACCAAAAGGACACAAATATGCTCTCGAATGAATTCCAAGAGAAAATGACAACTAAGAGTAATAAGAAAGTCAAAAAAGTTTATGAATGTGGAATCTGTTAACCCAAAGTTTCACTGAGAAAGACCACTGACACAAATCATAACATCCAAATTAGCTAAAGCAAGCAATTAACTAAAGCAAGTTTTTTAAATACATGTACACAGGCTGCCTCTCCCTAAGATAGGGTTCAAAAGGTCATCATTAGACCTAAGGAATACAAGGTTTTTATAGCTCAGGGGTAGGGGCTTTCCAAATGGGGGATTTGGTGGGAAAAATAGGCAGGATTGCCGAAGAACATAGGCATAACAAGTTAGTCATAATGACTTCCTGAAACAAAGACGTGACTGTAAGGTTATAACAACAGGTAGTCATAACAAGGTAGTTATAACAACAGGTATACATACAAGATAATCTTAACAACCATTTGAAGCAAAGGTAGGGTTGCAAGATGGTTACAACAACTTTTTGAACCAAAGACATGGTTACAGCTTCCTGGAACAGGCAGTAGAGAAATATTTATAATTAAGATACATGTGAGGCATAACCCAATACTTGAGAAACAGATTTTATCATAAACCAGAATAAACCTTGTTGGGGAAGGTCTAATACATTGCTTCTGATAGGCTGATTTCAATGCTGAGATCTGGTTACCACCCCTTCTGAGGCATTGCCTTTATTGGTTAATAAAAGTCGCTTATGGCCAATTACCTGGGCAGAAAGAGTATAGGAAGGTGGGACTTCCTGAGAGGGAAACAGGAACCTTGCATTTTACACAAAGGAAGCTCTCTTTCCACCAGAAGACATGGAAGCAGACAGACGACTTTGAGAGCTCTGGTAGGTAACAAGCCACATAGCTGTTTGGGATTAAATGGTCTGGGTTAATTTATTTTTTTTGTTGTTGTTGTTTTGTTTGGTTTAGTTTGGTTTTTCAATACAGGGTTTCTCTGTGTAGCCCTAGATGTCCTGGACTCACTTTGTAGACCAGGCTGGCCTCAAACTCACAAAGATCCGCCTGCCTCTGCCTCCCAAGTGCTGGGATTAAAGGCGTGCGCCACCACCGCCCGGCGGTCTGGGTTAATTTAGATTAGCTAGTTGAAAGTCTGCCCAGCTAAGGGCTAAACATTGAAACATAAAAAAATCTTGGTGTATTTAATTATTGAGAAAAGGACCATGTTGACTTATAGGTCGTCAGTCCAAGTAATCCAGGGCCATCAGCCTCCTGCAAAACCCTGGAAACTTTCTCTCCAGGCTGCCAGAAATTCTGCTGATATAATATAATAATATATAGTTATTAATATCTATCCTGCAGCTACTCCAGCAGTTTCACCACCAGACCGCACCACCAGGCCATTTCTCCAAGCTTACCAACTACTAAGGCAAGTCAAGCCTGCTGATCTCCCTTCAAGCCGCTGGCTGTTCTGCCAGCCTAACATAACAACTTATAGTTATTAAAAGTTAGGTTGCAGGTGGTGAAGGTCACCCTTGACCCAAAGCTTTTTCCTGAGGATGGGTCAGGCCACCAGTTAAGGCAGGCTTCCTGTCAACCTGCTAACTGATCTGCTAGCCTAATCTTATAGTTTATATTTATTAATAAATACAATTGATAATTAAATTGCAGTTTGAGAACCTAGTTTGTCTTTACTATCAGATGCCTTTTAAGCCTAAGAAGCAGGCACATTGGTTTCATAGAATCCAGTAAAGAAAAATACAGAAGAAAAAAATGATTGAAGTACTAGAAATGAACAATAAAATATATAAAAGAAAAAGTACCACACAAAGCCTCCCCAATGGAATGGGTCACAGAAGGAAAAAAATATTAGGACTCGAAGACACAGATGGGGGAATTAGAACATTCAAATAGTGGCAATATAAATGAATTAGAAGGTACAAAGTGAACATTGCAGATCTATGGTGCATTATGAAAAAAATTAATTTATGTGCATAGAAAAATAAGGATTTTGTGCTAAAGGGATAGAAAGCATTTTCAGTAAAATAAAATTTTTTAAATTCCCTATATCTGGGAGAAGAGATACTCATATAGGAGGCATCTAGAAAAAAAAAAACAGATAAAACCATGAAGGAAATTTCCTGTGTTATCCTAAACTTGAAACACAAAATATACAGAATAGAAATATTTTGCAATCTAAAAGAGAAATACTGCATCATATATGAAATCACACACATCAGAGTAACAGCAGGTTTATTAGGAGAAATTTAAAACCTAACAGGGATTGGAATGGTTGTTTTCAATTTCTAAAAGAACACAGCTGCCAACTCAGATGACTGAACTCAGCCAAACTGTCATAACTGAGGGAGAAAGAAAAACTTCCTATGATAAAAACTGGCTAAAATTCATAAACACTAAGCTAGCTCTGCAGGAGATTTTTGCAGGGATCCTTCAGAATCCAGAGAAAGATAAACATACCTGTGGTGCTACAAGAGAGAACAAACCATGCTAGAATAGTAGTTAAGAAAATGAGAAATAGGAAAACACTAAATCCTATAAAATCAAAATTATAGGATTGATATACAACTTTGCATAACAAGTTGAATATTAATGGTCTTAATTTACTAATCAAATGACACAGACTACCAGAGTAGTTTAAAATACAAAATTCATCCATGTGATGCTTCTAAAAAACTGCATTTAATCATAAAATATATACTACCTTAGAGTAAAGGATGGAGAAAAGTACTCCAAGCAAACAGAGCCAAGAGATAAGCATGTACTAATACATGACAAAACAGATTTCTGACCGAAGCTAGTCAGAGGACATTCATACAGACAATTTATACTGATTAAGAGAAGAATCCATTGGTGAAGAGAACATTATAATTCTAAACATACACACAGAGCAAAGGTGAGGCTAGTTTCACAAAGTAAGTACTATCGAATGCAAAGGTGTAGATTAATCTCCAAGCATTAATACCATGTGACTTCAATACAACACTTTTATGAATAGACAGATGATTTCAACAAAAGTAAACAGAAAAAAATTGAGGTAAATGATACCATAGATCAAACTAAGCTAACAGAAATTTATGATGGTTAATGTTAATTGTCAATGTGACAGAATCTAGAATTATCTGTGAAATAGACCTCTGGGCATGCTTACAGGACAATTTTTTTTTTTTTTTAAGAAACTAAGATAATCCATTCCATCCAAAAGCTGAAATAGCACATTCTTCTCATTCACTCATGTCAGCTTGACACAATCTCTAGTTATCTGACATAAATTAGTACAAGAATTATGACAGACCTGATCATGTTGTTTTGGGAAGACTGTAGAAGAACTTTGGAACTTTGGGCAAGAAAAGCCACTGAGTGTTCAAAGCTTAGTTAGCTGTTCAGTGGGGACTTGCAAGAAAAGAGAGTTGAGAGAAATGCAGATGATGATAGCTTGACTTGTGAAGTTCCAAGGGGAACTGTGAGAGTTACTTAAAGACTATTGGGGATATTACATATTTGCTATTTTGAATTAAGATTCTGTGGTTCTGGTCAGCTGGGTCTGAAGAATCTGTAGGGGTTAGATAAATTAGATTTAGAAAATATATAGGAGTTTCTGATACTGTCTCTTAATTCCGGTCATGAAGAGCATCATCAGCATGAAGTCAGGAAAAACAGGAAAGACTTAATAGACTGAAAAACAAGGTTGAAGTCAGGAAAAACAGGAAAGACTCAATAGACTGAAAAACAAGTTTGAAATCAGGAAAACAGGAAAGACTTAATGGACTTGAAGAAACAAAGTATCTGGCCTGACATTGTTTTCAGCTGCTAAGTGGGCGGAGCCCAAATTAAGCCGAAACAGAGTTCCTCCTATTTAAGGACAGCGCATGGAGCCCAGAAAGAGGAGAGGCCCCTGATGCTAGAGAGCTCCAAGAGTCCTTGTAAGGAGCCTGTAAGCAGCCATAAAGAATGGCTGCAGGAAGTTTAGTAAGTAATTTAAGTATTGGATTAAGTAATTTAAGTACTGGATTATAAGTAATAGCTTCTCGTTTAGCTGCAATAAGCTGTCAGCCACAGCCCAGCTGAGGCCCAGCTGTAGGAGCTAGATAAGAAGCTAGTAAGTGCCACCATATGCGGGTGACATAGAGATATGTTAATTAAGATGAAATGAAAGTATAAGAAACCAAAGGAGACAAGCAGTAAGTGGCGATCAGTCTTGTCACTAATGTCCTGCCTCTGTCTCTATCTTAGGTCTATGCCCCTTCCTCAGACCTCGTGCTGAGACCTCTCTCTCTATCCCTTGCCCATTCACTCAGGCCTTGAACTGAGACTAGAACTGGGGCTTTGCCCTGAACATCGACGCAGGGGAACAGGAGAGCCAAGGTCTTCGGACAGGTCGTATGATGTGTGATGTGGGAATATTAATATAAGTGTAGGATGTGGTGGTTATATATTGTAATATTAGTTATTCTAGCTTTAATAACCATTAAGTGTTTCTGTTTGATTGATGCAGCTTATCCTGATCCTGTAGAAGTAGGGATATTTCATTTAGTATAAGTTGTAATTACTATTTAGTATAATAAATATTATAAAGACCAGCATTGCCTAAGTGTATTCCATTTGACCCTATTGGGTGGCGAGTGCCGTCACCTGGTCACACGACTCCCTTCCATAGAGAAGGAGGTGTCGGGATTTGGATGACCAAACCGCACTCTCGACAGCTGGCGTAGTCGGCAGGATAATAGAAAAAATATAATAATAAAATAATAATAGGTTGTAGCCGGAAGGCCTGTGACAACCAAAGGGGGTTGTGTAACGCTCCACGAAGCCAACTCAGGGAAACTTGAGGAAGAGCGGGTTATTGGAGACGGGAACCAACCCTGCCTGAAATATTGCCCCAACCCGGGTACACAGTAAGGCTAACTGGACGCCTCGAAGCCAACTCAGGGAAACTTGAGGAAGAGCTGGTTATTGGCGCATGGTACTTTGAAGTCACATGCCCGAAGCTACTTTTATGTTAAAATTTATTGCAAAAAGATTAGAAAGAAGAGCTGACCTAAAATTTGAAGAATTAATTAAGGCACAAAATTTGTCTAATATTAGCTGGTATTTTAAAAAGAAGGAAGTAAAATTTTTATATTGGCTAGCAAATAAACTGTGGAAATGAATTCTTTAATTAAGAGAATGAAAAAATTACAGATATCTCCAGTAACAGGGAACCCAGTACAGTCAGAGGAAGAACAGAAATGGAATGATACTGCCCAAGCAGTAAAAGGAAAAGTGGGCATGAAACCCACTAAGATACAGGGTGACCTCAAGGATCCAGAGGTAGTCAGACCCTTAATAGAAGGGGCCCATAAAAAAGAAGTGCCGGCAATACTTATGAAAACTGTGCAAGACATTGATAAGGATAGGCTGATGGGAAAAAGATTAGCGCTAAATGTATTGAAGCGGGAAAAGAGCCTGATCAACTCTGAAACTCCCACTTCTTACTCTTTCCCGGTGGTGACTACTACTAAAAAGACCCCGTCCAAATCAGGCATAAGTAGATTAGCTCCTACTTTTTCTAATACGCCCCAAACCCCGGGATTGGAAGTGACGGAGGTCAGACCATACAGCCCACAAGAGCTAAGCGACTTAAGACGGGAATATGCACAAGGTGGCGCCAAAGATGCACAGTATATGGTTAGATTGTGGGAAAAAGGGGCAGACACAATCATGCTTTCGAGCCAAGAAATGGCAAAAATTAAAGGAATAATAGAAAACCCGTCTATATATGATGCGTTGGAACATGTCCTTGAGACAGCAAAGGAGACACTCATCCTCTCTTAGACTGGATAACTGCTGCCTGGAGATATGCTTTTCCATCACTAGACTTGACTCAATTTGAAACTGCAGGAAGATGGTTAACTTATGGAGATGCAATTAGTGTACTTAGAAAGCTAGGAATTTTATGGTTCATTTACAACCAGGCTACTACACCTCAAGCCTCGCCAATGACACCGGCATTCAGGAAAATTATTATAAAGGGAGCTCCACCCAATTTGAGAATACAAATTACAAGTGGATTACAGGGATGTCAGACGATAGCAGATGGCATTTCCTATTTTAAACAGTATAGAGAATTGGAACAGGATAGAGTAGTGTCATTTCAAGCAAAAATTAAGAAACCTAGGAAGGATAGAAATAGACCATATGTTAATATTAAAGTAAGACCCTTTGGAAATGCTAGAACAATGAATATAAGATCCCCACCAAGGAGCCCAGGATTTCTGAACAGGTTCTGGGGAAGGAAGAATGTACCTTTTTCTAGACTGCCAACCCAGGATAGAAATAATGATAAACAACCACCACAAAATAATGGACAAGATTACAGGCGGAACAGAAATTTTTTAGGCAGAGGCAACAATCCATCAGGCAGGTTCCGACCTTACCCACAGGATTGCTCTCGTGTCACCGAGCGATATCACAATGGAAGGCCTACGCGATAAACTTAAGCGACCTAGATACTAGACCTTTTGTAAATATTCCCAGAGTCACCGAAAAGGGAATAATACCAACTAAATGGCTTATTGATACAGGAAGCCAAATCTCTATTATAACAGACTTAGGAAATCAACAAAAAGGACATAAATATATAGTTGTACAAGGAGTAAATTCAGAAAGAAAGGTACCGATAGTGAGAGTAAAATTACAAATATATGATAAACAAGTAGAAATAGAGATGGCTAGTTTTCAAGCACCTTGTAATGTGTTAGGAATTGAAGAGATGAAAGCTTTAATGCCACAATACTTGAATTATAAGAAAATAAAAAAGATAATGGTTAATTTAGCAGAAGTAAAAATAGAACCAGTACAGCTTCCTAAAACTAAACCAAGTTTTACTCCTCAATATCCAATAAAAGGAGGAATGGAAGAAATAAATCAAAGTATTAAAGATCTATTAAAAGAAAATATAATAATACAAGCCCAAAGTTTTAACTATAACTCCCCAGTATGGCCAGTACAGAAACCAAATGGTAAATGGAGATTTACTGTAGATTATAGAAGAATTAATGAAATCAGTGATAAACTCCCTGGTCAGTTACCAGACATTGATAATATTTTTACACAGATAAAAAGGGCATCACCAAAATGGCTGGCAACCATAGACTTATCCGATATGTTCTTTGGCATACCATTGCATCCAAATTCTCAGGAATTGACCACTTTCACGTGGCAAGGTAAGCAGTATAGATTTCTTAGATTACCACAAGGATATTTGAATAGTCCTATCATCGCACATACGGCATTAACCGAAACTCTCAAGGATTTTGATTCCAAGGGGGTGGAGTGTTTGTCATATGTGGATGATTTAATAGTTTTTGGACAGGAAGAGAAGGAAGTAGCAGACACTGTGAAGAAATTAATACAGCATTTGAGAGATAAAGGATGGACAATTAATATGGATAAAGTGCAGGGTCCTGCACAAAGAGTTAAGTTTCTAGGAGTACATTGGTCTACACCTGGTCCAGAAATACCTGATTCTGTGATAGATAAGTTAGAAAAAATAGAGAAACCAATAAATAAGACTCAGGTACAACATCTTATAGGATTGTTTGGATATTGGAGACAACACATTCCATATTTACAATTAATGTTACAACCATTATATAAAATTACTAGGAAGGCAAATGATTTTGAATGGACAGAAGAACAGGATGAGGCAGTAAAATATTTAATAAAGTGTATAAAGGAATATAAAAAATTATATTACAGTTCAGAGAATAGTACTATTATTATAGAAGTACTTTTTGCCAAGGGACATGGCAATTGGAATATATTTGTTAAAAGTGAAAGGATATTACCAGTAGGATTTTATAGCAAACGCTTTCCTTGGTCTGAAAACCGGTTCTCATTATTCGAAAGGACAATTTGGGCCGTATACGAGGCAGCTAAAGCCACAGCCACTATGATAACCCAAAATCCGGTTATAATCCATACGGAGTTTCCCATCCTAGATTGGGTAAAAGCCCCGGGCGAAGCCTGGACAGGCCTGCCTATTGAAGGAAGGGTGCTCCAATGGAAACGGTACTTGGAAGACTTTGTTAAACGTCACCAAGTGTCACAAAAAGGGAAAATGTCAGCAATGTCTGAAAACATGCTCCGACAACAACCTGAAGGTGATTGGTTGGTGGAACCTCCCGAAATTAAGGAGGAAGTGTCACCGTCTACTCCCATCGGACGATAGGGTACAAAACCCTACCAATCAGGTATGTTGCAAGCATGATTCACAGATGGCTCATCAGCTACCCATGGCGGTGAAATTAAATGGAAAGCTGCCGCCTACTGACCATTGGATGGCATGACAATTACAGACCAAGGTAACAGCAAATCAGCTCAGCATGCAGAAGTAATAGCAGCATTGCTAGCAGCTAGACAAGCATTAAAAGAAAAAGCTAAGTATATGACAATTTATACTGATTCATGGTGCGTAGCAAATGGAATAGCTATATGGTCAGGAAAATGGAGAAAGACAGGATGGAAAATAAATGGTAAAGATTTATGGTCCAAAGAAGCATGGGAAGAATTAGACCAAATAAGTAAACAGGTGAAAATAACAGTTTATCATGTAGATGCTCATACTAATAAAAAGGATGAAACTAGCACAAATAATGCAATAGTAGATCAAATAGCTAGTGCAGTATTAAAAATAAGGAGAACTTATGAAATTAAGGATGAAGCACCTTTAAGAAAGAAAATCAAAGCCAGATATGAAATAGTGAAACCAGAATTAGAAGTAGCAGTAAGAGAAAAGGAAATATTGGATCTTCATAGAGCTATGGGACATTTAGGAACCCATGCTCTGTATCAATGGTTTACCCAAAGAAACATACAAGTATCATGGCACCTAATTAAAAATGCCATTGGAGGATGCCAGTCATGCCCTAACCAGAAAACTAGATTTAATAAACAATATAAAGGTGTTATAGGACACCGAACAGGGTTTAACACATTAATACAAATTGATTTTATAGGACCATTAAATGCATTTAAGGGACAATATTTATGTACAATAGTAGATGTCACTACTGGTTTGGCATTGGCCAGACCAGGACCAAAACCAACTCAAGAGGTAGCTATGCTTGCTTTACTACAATGGTGCTCTCAATATGGATGTCCTTGGAAAATTCATTCAGACCAAGGCACACATTTTACAGGTAAAAGAATACAGGATTTAGCAAAAAATTTAGACATTCAGTGGGACTTTCATCATGCCCATAACCCTACTGCAGCAGGAGCTATTGAGCGCCTGAATGGCCTATTGAAGGCTCAATTATTGCAGGAACAAGGAAAACAATTGGCAAGAGCTTCATTGGAAGCAATTAGAAATTTAAATGAAAGACCTAGGTTATATAGAGGAAGCCCATTAAGCGAAGCCATAAAATATAATATAAGTTATGAAATGCCCATTGATGATGATAAATCAGTAATGAAACCCCATATTTGTGTTTTTAGGTCACACAAGGGACAAAGCCTCCGGAAAGCGGAAATTGTCGCCCCAGGCACAGGAAACCAGGTGTGGATAACCCCAGGTAAAGGGGAACTAAAATTGGCAAAGCTAGAAAACGTGGTATGAACCATGTATTCATGGGAAAAGTTTGGAAAAATAATAATACTAATAATCACCTGGATAGCATGTGTCCTGTGGGTAGGACTTCCGATTCTGGACGCGATAGGAGACTTTTGCTCAGCTATATGGACAGGAAACAATACACATACAGCACAGGTGATAGTGAATCACACTATGTGCATTTTTCACAAAATAAAATAATATTTATAATGTTATTGATACTGGCTAATGTGCCAACCTATGCAGCTACTACTACTACTACTACTGCCAACCCAATTTTGTTTAAGAAAGTTGATAAATATAATGTGACAAATAGATTCCCAGAATATTGGAAAGATTTCAGAGATTGGGTACGTGTTACTAATAGTTTTCATTCCTTCTGGCAAAAATATGCTTACTGCATAGAATATGATTGGAGAGAAGGATGTGAACAATATAAAATGGCTACAGGATTATCAACATACTCTAGTAAAGATTATATGAAGGATATGAGATACAATGCAACAGATTTGGAAGAACAGAATCCAATTAAATGTCATTGGATAGAATTATGGGGAAATAAAACCTCTCTTATGGCAATACATAGTACACATTGGAGAGATTGGGAAAATCATAAATTAGTAACTTTAAAAGTAAATAATAAATACAAAACAATGGTGATTCAATATTATGATTTTCATGAGGATGATAAGATTGGCAGTGGAAGTTTTACATGTGGTCTTTCTATGAATACCACATTCCCTAGACAATGGTTTGCACCCTTAATTAAACAAAGCTTCGACCCAATAGGTTTTTTGGTATAATAAGACATCAGAATCATTTGAGGAACAAAATTATGACTATACTTATGATTATATTGATGAGGAAAACAATGAGGATACATCCACCACACCCACAAACCCCACAACCACAACCTGTGATCCTACAAAAGTATTACATAGAGGTTGTGAGGTAGTGGAAGAGAAATTAGAACCATGGTTCATTAAAAAAGGCATACCACCACTGCCAGAACCATGGGGAAATAGATGCCCAAAAACAGTTTTGGACAAAGTTAATGACACTGTTAAAGAACACAATATTTTATGTGTTGCAGGATTTCCAAATCTACCTTTTTATGGAAATCTAACAGTTGTCGATTATAATGGAACACCATACCCCAATTATCATGAAGAAAACATTAATGGAATAAAAGTAAATAGATCAATAATAAGACCAAGTGTACAAACAAATTACACTTGGGAATGGGATTTTTGGAGGAAAGTTTTAGTATTAGGAGTAGATCATTGGAGAATGCCAATAGTATTAACATCAATTCTACCACAGCCATGGGGCACGCTTAGGAAACCAACACAAGATACACAACATCAAATATGCACTAGACCCACACACTCATGTGCATTCACACTAGTAGACCAAACGGGATTAAACGCATCATACTATCATACTGATGCTACCAATTTTGAAAAAGATCCTGGCAAACGCAAGCCCGTTTGGATGTGGGCATGTGTACAACTTACAAATTTTACATATAGATCATTACCAGGATATATGGAATTTTCCCTCTTTGCACCATACGATTTTGGTAATCGTATAATAAATAATAGATCATTTGACCTCTATAGTAATGAGACTAGATGGACACCAGAATCAAATACAACTGTGCTCTTTGTAACTGATCCATCACACCTATGGTATATAAATACAACATATAGGGATGTGACTTATTGGTATTATAACCGCTCAGACAGTGGACCAATAGGCCCGACTGTGGTTCCAGATAAAATTAGATTTGATTTAAATAAGACTATAGTAGAAAAATGCAGGATCATGAATGAGACTCTTAACAAACTTAAAAAAACAAGAAAAGATATTACTCAAAACATGACATGGGGGTGCTATTTTAATGAAATACATGTATGTGCTTTACATGCAATGTCTAATGAATTCGCCATCCCTTATGACATAAAACATAATAACTACACAGATAATATTAAATCCAATACAGGCACAATATATAGACCCTTCAAACAAATACAAACTTTTTCAGGAAAAAGGAATACATCAATAATAAATATAACTGATGCATATGAAAACATCACCTATACATATCCATTGTTAGAAGAAATAGTACCAACTAGAGTGTATAAATATAAAGGTGCTGATAGGGACATGGTATTAAGTAATACTTATGCCATATATACAACAGGCATAAAAGAAACACTTTATTTTTGGAAAAATTTAAATTTGACAATTAATAATGCAGTAGAATATTGGCATACAGGTTATCCATATTACTTTTCGATGTGGAATGTACATCCTCAATATGAAACATGGCATCAGGTAGAATGGTTAGCACATAAGCCCAAAGGCTTAAACCAAACATTTTCTGTAGATTGGGATGAAGTATATTATCTTCCAATGTCTAATGAGTTTTGGCCAGATAGGAAAGAACATGAAGGAAAATTAATAGACAGAGGAAGCATAAGTCATAAAAACAAAAAATATAAATTATATACAGCTCATTTCCCACAAGGTTATTTGTACCCACCTCCGGGAAATCCAACGGTAGTATCTGCACCTATGATAGTACCAGATTTAAAAACACCAGCTAAAGTTATTTTATTTCCTAGAGTAAGAAAAGTTAGACTAGAAATAGATCTACAGGTACTAACACCACCAAAGATGTATTGTTCCAAAGAAACATCATGGTTTTCAGGATTACAATACTCCTCACCTGTAAAAATAGGAAGAAAACCATTACAATTAGGTATATTATTAGGAGCAGCATTAGCTGGATCTATAATGGGAGGTTTGTTTGGTGGTGGAATTTCAGCAGCTATGTTAGAACCAATTAAAGCAGAATTAAATAATATTAAACATATTAATAGGCAAACTTCAGAAGCTATATCATCTATTTCTGCATCTATTGATGCTTTAAATGTAATAACACAACAGATGAGAGCAGAAATGGAAATTCAGAGACGAGAATGGGGAGCACAAGAAAAATATTTAGAAGAGCAGATAATGAATAATCATAACTTACTTATGTGTCAACAATATATGCTAGCAGCACAAAAAATGGAAAGAGAGTTAGACACATTTTTTACAACAGGTATGGGCAGAAGAACATCACTTTATCAAACTTTAATGGACCCCGCAATAGATAGTTATTGTGAAGGAGGACTATGCACACTGAATACTTTACAAGTATTTCTAGACAATGCTTATACAGGTTTTCATACTAAACCTGTACCACAAGTATGGAATACAAAATTAGATCCATTTTCAGTAATTAAAAATACATGGGTTACACCAATAGACCATTTTCTTTTTATTAATGTAAATAACACACCAGCTTACATACCACAAGATGATACCTTAGCATTAGGACAAAACACATATGTATACACCCATGTACCAATTACAAAATTAACCCAAACTAGGTTAGCACCAACAACAATGACAGATACAGTATATAATATGGGGGATTGGACATGGTTAGTATGTACAAATGTAGAAATGACTATACAATGCACCAATTTAAATAGAGAATTTTTTAATGATACTACAACAACTTGGAATATTAAAAAAGGATGTTGGATGGTGCATAATTGTTCATTATTAACTACAAATAATGAAACTAGGGTGACACAATTATCTATACAAGAAGTTCATTTATATTCCACGCCTTTCCAACTTTTAGAAGATTTAGAAAAGGATCATTACCAAACTTTTATTAAGGCACAACAAGAAATGCAACAGATAGCTGAATATAATGAAAAACAGCTAGAGAGTATTCATAAGAAGATTAAAGAAGCACAGCAGAGTCTGGATAGACATGTTTTAGAAACTCATAACCTAGTGGGAATTTTAAGAACCAGTACACTTATTGATAAAGACTGGGCAGAAAATATAAAGAAATGCAGCTTTTGGGACATGACAGCTAGATTGTTCCAATTAGACTTTATTTGTACACCATTAGCAGGATGGTGGGAATGGTTTAAGGAAATAGGATTTGTAGTATGTTGTGCAATAGGAATAGTCTTTGCTTTGAGGATACTTATGTTTTTTAGAAACAAGAAAAATGACCACAGACCCCTCTGGAAGACGTTTTGGGCTCATTCAGAAAGGAGGAATCCAAACAATGCTTAGGACGATATTCTACGACAAATATGGACCACTAACAGATTTATGGTCAAGAATGGGTATAGCAAATAATGTAATAGTAAGAAATTGTAAATTTTGCAAAAATAAATATACTTCAAAATATTTGTATGGGGTAATGCAAATAGAATTACTACCTGAATTGATTCTTCATTTTTTAGAACATAAGTTAGAATATGAGGAAAGACACCCAATAGATAGATGCTTGCATGTACTTGCAAGCATATTGTCATGCTATGTGTCTAAGGATAAATATCCACATTATGAATTATGCAGAAATGTGATAAGACATGATACTGAAGGAGCAATGAAATTATTGGAAGGTGAATGGTATTGCAAAAACGCTATGACTGGTAGATATTTTCCTGCTACATTACAAGCTTTAAGTAATAAATTTTTACTAAAACCATATATAAGAAGATTGTTATAAGAATACAATGCATATACAAATTGGATGGATTATTATATAAGGAATAGAAGAATGCAAAATAGATTATGTCATAAGAAATTGAGTAGATATCCAATTGATATTACTCGTACCAGAACCAGACCATATGATAACAATAACATTGTATTATCTGTAGAATCTTATTCATTACAGTTATGGCTCCGAGAATTGACCCGTCCAGGAGAAGACTGGGATTAATACAACAAAATGGAGTAAGGAGGTGCATCAGAGAAATGTATGCGAAACATTTCCAACCCCTACAGGACATCTGGGGACAGTTGGGAATTATGAAAGAATCAGATGCATTTCCAGAACTATGTTATTTTTTTCCAATCAAAAGGAGCAACAAAATTTATACCACAATTTGGACTGCTGCCATCTGATATGGACTTATTGCCAAATTTGATGGCTCATTTTGTATTACATGGACCTGGTACCGAAGAACAAAAACAAACAGATAAAATGTTACATGTATTAGCTAGCTTAATAACTTGTTATTTAGGAAATCCTTGCTTATATATGTATGATCAAATGAAAATTATGATAAGTGATACTTATATGACTGAAGAAATCATACATCTTTTGACATATGGAAAATGGCCTGGATCAGATACTAGTAAATGGATCGGAATCCATCCGGAATCAGATAGGGTGTTACAGAGATTTTGCTGCAGAATATTAGTAAGACCATTTATAATAGACCTTCTAAAGGAATATTCAGCATATATGACATGGTTAGAATACAGTATTAAATGGATGAGAGCAAAAAATAATAAAATTTGTAAATGGAGATTTGATAAGTTAATACAACCAAGGACAGATGTTAGTTATGTAAACCCCCGGTTTGCACACCCAAGTGGGATGGCAAGTTGCGCCGGCCTGACCAATTAGTGACACCTTTTATGTTGAAGACATTTCAGGTGTCAGGGGGTGGACTGTAAGGAGCCTGTAAGCAGCCATAAAGAATGGCTGCAGGAAGTTTAGTAAGTAATTTAAGTATTGGATTAAGTAATTTAAGTATTGGATTATAAGTAATAGCTTCTCGTTTAGCTGCAATAAGCTGTCAGCCACAGCCCAGCTGAGGCCCAGCTGTAGGAGCTAGATAAGAAGATAGTGAGTGCCGCCCTATGCGTAAGGAGCCCGTAAGAAGCTGTCAGCCACAGCCCAGCTGAGGCCCAGCTGTAGGAGCTAGATAAGAAGCTAGTAAGTGCCGCCATATGCGGGTGACATAGAGATATGTTAATTAAGCTGAAATGAAAGTATAAGAAACCAAAGGAGACAAGCAGTAAGTGGCGATCAGTCTTGTCACTGACGTCCTGCCTCTGTCTCTATCTTAGGTCTATGCCCCTTCCTCAGACCTCGTGCTGAGACCTCTCTCTCTATCCCTTGCCCATTCACTCAGGCCTTGAACTAAGACTAGAACTGGGGCTTTGCCCTGAACATCAACGCAGGGGAACAGGAGAGCCAAGGTCTTCGGACAGGTCGTATGATGTGTGATGTGGGAATATTAATATAAGTGTAGGATGTGGTGGTTATATATTGTAATATTAGTTATTCTAGCTTTAATAACCATTAAGTGTTTCTGTTTGATTGATGCAGCTTATCCTGATCCTGTAGAAGTAGGGATATTTCATTTAGCATAAGTTGTAATTACTATTTAGTATAATAAATATTATAAAGACCAGCATTGCCTAAGTGTATTCCATTTGACCCTATTGGGTGGCGAGTGCCATCACCTGGTCACACGACTCCCTTCCATAGAGAAGGAGGTGTCGGGATTTGGATGACCAAACCACGCTCTCGACAGTCCTGCTGAAAAAAGGGCTGGCCATTGATGGCCAGCTCTCTCCCTGAAGCAGAAAGAAGCCGGTGAGCAAAGAAAGCCTGAGCAAGACACCAAAAGGCCAAGGACTGGACCCTGTGGCTCAGCTTTTGCCTGGAGGGGTTTGATCTGTCCGATCAGTGGCCTAGGGGAAACTGTGCCTGGCTTTAAGGACTGAGGCAGAGCAGCTGAGTTCCTGATTCAAAAGAAGTAAGTTGACCTACAGAAGGCTGGGGTCTCCCACAGAGAAGAAAGCATGAAGCCTTATTTAAGGTGAGACTGCAATAACCAACTTACCCTGACGAACCTGCATCTGAGAGATCCAGAAAAAGGACTGCTAAGTGCGTTAAAGAATCTACAACAAAGACTGTGTTCCTGATGACTGAGGACCTGCCCCAGAGACTGTATCATTCTAAAAGGTTATGAAAGTAGTTGTTATAATTATCAATAGGTTTAGTGGATAGGTTAAAGGGGTTGTAGGAATTTATAGGATTAATAGTTAAGAAATTGTTGGTGTTTGTTATAAGTGAATTTAGTAATAAATAAATAAGTGTTAAATAATAATTTAAAAGTTCGGTTACAAGAATCAGCTGTGATTAACAAGACACCAGCACCATTGAAGTGAAACCTTTGCTTTACTGGAACAATTGATGCTGAGTAGCTGGAGCTGAGAAATTAGTGGTGATTAAGAAGAGGCTAGCATCATACAGGTAAAATCTCCTGGGAAGTGTTTCCTGAGAGTCACCACACTGAAGCTGTGTTCCCTAAGTAGCTAAGGTTGCACCTTGCACTGGCAGCCAAACTTGGCACTGTAAGAGTCACCCAAGTGGTACTGATTTTGAAGGCGTGAACGAGTCATGGAGAGCAGCTGAGGCTTGGCATTGTGAGAGTCCAGGAGAGGCCATTGGTGAAGGTGCAGCCTTAGTAGCAGTTGAAGGCCCAGTAATAAAGGGGCCATGCAGAGAAGTTGAGACTTGGCACCATTAAAAGAGCCCAGGAGAGGCAGAAGACCAGGCAGCCCAGTTACAACAGAAGACTTAAGAATTTTGGAGTGGCCAGTACCATGGCACGACTACCCAAGGGCTTTTGAATGGAGCTGCCTGAGTTTAGAAGACTAGCTGTGTGTGCCCCAGAGGACAGAGCTGAAGAAGTGACCCAAACCCCTTAGAGAATCCCAGAAAAACATGAGTGAACCCCAGATAATTGGACATTGGATTATTTACACTGTTAGAGTTTGGTTTTGCTTTGATCAGATTGTGACTATGCCCTGACTTTTAACTCTTGAAGAAAAAAAAATTTTTTATTTTACAGGAGCCCAGAGTTGAGAGACTTTAAATTTTTCAAAAGAAAATTTGGGAGTTTTCAAAGACTTTAGATTTTAAAAGAGTATTTTTTTAGACAAAATTTAAAGCATTTGAACTTGTTAGGTTATGGGACTTTTTAAGTTTGTAAAATGTTTTGTATTGCTGTGTCTTTATTAATGTGTGATGCTGTGGATGAACAAGAAAAGAAAAGTTATGGCTTTAATGGTGATGTGTTTCTGTGTCAAGATGACAAGTGCTCAGTTGTGCTGCAGTTTTATATCAACTTGACACAAACTATAGTCATCTGAGAGGAGGGAACCTCAATTGGCAAAATGCCTACAGTCCCATCTTATGCAGGCATCAGCTCCTGCGTCCAGATTCCTGCCCTGCCTTCCTTCAGTGATGTGAAAGTGGAAGCCAAATAAAGCCTTTTCTCCCCAATTTGTGACTGCTCATAGTGTTTATCACAGCAATATATATATATATATATATAAAAGAAAGAACTCTAAGGCACATGCAATATTCTTCAAAGTCCAATACTCCCCAAACTTCGAATTGAAATCGAGAATATCACTCCAGATGCATTTAACTCGCCTGTTAACTTTCATTGAAATGTTCCCCATGGCTTCCTGTGTTGAAACACTCAGCCTCCAGTTGGTGCTGCTGTTTTGAAATGTGGGGCATAGTGGAGGCCAGTGGGTCACTGAGGAAGGTTTTATGAGCTTCTGGTTCTGACCTATAGCTTTGAGTCCTATCTGCTGCCAGATTTATCTATTCACATTTTTTAAATGTCCCTGTGGTTCAATTTTGGCATTGACTTGCTCATTTCTTCCCTCCCTACCCACAAGTTCTGTCATGTGGTTTGTCACATAACTTTTAATGATAAATTGTGTCATTATGGTATTTGGTATAATATGAACTTTTTCACATCTCATTTTTTGTATACTGTCATCATTTTTGTTGATTTGGCAATGGGGTTTGTTGATTTTATTTACCCGTTCAAAGAACCAACTCTGATTCATTGTTCTTTTGTATTTTTGTGGTTTTGTTGTCTCTATTTCATTTTATATATCCTCTGATCTTTGACACTTAATTTAATTTTGGATTTGTTTTCTTAAGTATTTGACATTTATGGTTAGCTTGACTTTTGAAATCTTTTTATTTTGATGCATATACTCACAGAAAATGGTTTTCCTCTTAGAACTGCTTATTTGTGGTACTTTAGATTATATATCCATTTTCATTTGATTAATATTCCTTCTTTGCCTCTTTGCATTTCTTGAAATTCAAAATGTGCAAACATATTCTGATAAAATTGAAATGGAAAAAATACCTGACAAAGAACATAAAGGAATGACTGTTAAAAACAAACAAATAAACCCTGCACCTAGAGGCATTGCAGATGTGACTGCTATGTCACATGTGCATCAGTAGGTGACAGAGAGGAGAGAGGCTATATCTATATTCAGTGTTCTGACCTATGATCAACTGAATAAATAGTAGCCTAACAGTCCTGGAAAGAAAATCAAGCCAGAAACCAACACCAGTTCGGCACCATGGGGTCTGGACAGGGAGCTAGACTGTTACGACAACCAGTCCAGTACTAGGTGGGCTCCCAGGACAGGAAGTAAGACAGAGACTAGAAGAACCCTGCCTGGTCCTGGATGTGGGGTGAGCCAGCCTGGGGGAAGTGAGTGTGGGAGAGTCAGCCCTGCTTTTTGTCTGCTTTTCAGTGGTACTGGTGAGAGAGAGATCCCGTCACTTTCTGAAGTCCTTGACATAGATGAGAGAGATGGCCCTGATGGACTCATGACCGCTGGCCCAACCCCTCACCTGCTGTAGCACTCAGGAGAGCAGGCCCTGCACCGTACCTGAACAGCACAGTAGAACTGGCTCTGGATGTGGGGGTTATAGGCCCAGAACAAGTGGGGCTTTGAATTGTCCCATCCAAACATATACCCCATGGATGAACTGCTGGAGTACATAAAGAGGCCACTTCCACAGATCCAAAATGACAGTATCTCCATGACATAGGACAATAACAGCATATCTGAGAGGGGTCCCAGTGAGGTTACAGTATTGACAAAGTAGCAGAAGCCAGAGGCGTCCTACCAGACCAAGGAGTCATTATAATGAATATTTGGCAGGCAAGAAAGTGTGGACAAAAGGGAATACTGTGGGACACATTGAGACACACTACAGCTTCCACAATGAGATTTTTTTTCTCTGTTGGGAGAGGTTTCAAGGGTGAAGGGTGGGTTTGAGGGGAAGTGGGGGATGAGAAGGAACAGGGTTCATGATGTGAAATGCACAAATTAAAAAAAAATAATGAAAGGAAAAAAGACCCTCAGTGAGATTAGAAAGAGATAGAGGTGCAAATATCTGTCCCTTACTGGTGCCCCAATGATCCTTAATCCTTTGCTCTTTCTTTTTCCCCTTTTCTTTGTCTCAGTGGATTATTTCAAAAGGCCTCTTTTCAAATATATATATATATATATATATTCTTTATTTCTTGTCCTTGGTTGTTTTGGCTTTCACCACTAGTTATTCACTTTATCGTGGTTTGAATTTTAATATTTTTTGTTCGGTTCTTTTCTCTGACTCTGCAGAAATTCCCAATACCCTGCTGAAGCTTCAGTCAGTCATGGTATTGGGTTAGCTTTGGTTCGTGAACTACCTATGTACTGAGTCAGTGCAGTAGAATATACATGGTATTGGAGGGATTACAAGATGCAAGGGTTTCTGACCTTAGACTCAAATTCAGACAATGGTCCCTTTCTTTGAATGGATTCTGGCTGCAGAACCCTGGGGTTTCATTGGTTGATGCTGTGATATATTTTCTAAAGCAATACTACTTTGAAGAATCCAGATTTCGTATCTTCAGTGGGCTGGACACTTGTGACGATTTTGAAACTTTCCACTCAGTGAGAGCCCAACATCCACACTGAAAGTGTTTGCTAAAATTCTGCCATGCATACTTACACCTATAAAGGCAGGGATATCCCTGGCCCCCTAGGGATCCTAGGTGAACTATGCAAGTATATTTTATTTATATTACTGATGTCCCAGATACTTTATCTTAAAAGTTTCTAATTTCTCTATATCTTATGTACAATATTCTGTCATAGTTATTCAGCTATAAATGAAATTCACAGCTGCTACTTTTGTGCTTCTGTATGAATAAAAATGTTAGTGTAATGTGTATCTGTGTGACCACCTTGTCTTCACTTTTATCACATGATTTATAATGATCTTAATTATACAGTAATTTAATATTATTTTGAGTAATGCATCACTGAATATCTACATACAAATACATACTTTTATTTTGTACAAATGGAAACTTTCTTTGTAAAAGTGAAAATTAAAATGTTTTTAGTTTTACACAATTATTAATTTTTTAGTTAGCATATGAAGTAGATTTCAATATATTGTTCATACTTAAACCCCATCTATCTCCTCAATACCTTCTTGCTGTTCTTGTTAACCTCTTAACACTCTCCAAATAGTCTCATATGATTTACCATTCTTACTTGCATTATACTCTTATTCTCCCCTCTGATCTCCTTAGACATTTTTCTCCCTCTTCATAGTTGCCATTCTACTTTCATTATATACATACATGTATATATATATGTGTGTGTGTGTGTGTGCATATGTATGTTCATAAGTAAATATAATTAGACATAGATTTCACACATGAGATAAAAAGCAGTATTTCTCTTTTCTGTACTTCTGACATTCATTACAGGTTAATAAAATGAACTTGTGCATACATACCAGTTTCATAATCCATTCACTCGCTCATTCACATCTAAACTGTCTCCACTTTCTGACTTTTGTGAATAGTGCAGCAATAAACATGGATATGTAAGTATTTCTATGATACATTGACTTATTCCTTCATTTAGAAGGTAATTTTGCTGGATATTACAATCTGACAATTACTCTATTTTAAGGCTTGAATCATATCATTTTGTGCTTTTATGGTTTCTTTTAGGATGTCTAAAGTTGTATTTGATACATTTATATGTCTAAGTATCTTAATTTGGTTGTGATTGCTATGATAAAGACCATGACCAAAAGCAATTTGGAGAGTAAAGAGTTTATTTTACCCCTTGGATTTCAGTGTATCACCAAAGAAGCTCAAGACAGAAACCTGGAGCCAAGAACTGAAGCAAAAACCAAGGAGAAAAGCTGCTCACTCTTCATGGCTTGCTCAGCCTGCTTTCTTATAACGTCCAGGATCACCTGCCCAGGAGTGGCACTGCCCCCTGTAGGCTGGGTCCTCTCACATTAACCATCTAATACCAACAGCTCAGGCTCTAAGACCAACAATCAATAAATGGGACCTCATGAAACTAAAAAGATTCTATAAGGCAAAAGACACTGCCATTCCAACAAAACAGCTGCCTAAAGATTGGGAAAAGATCTTCACCAGGGATTCGGGAGACAAGATGGTACCGACCATACAGCAGTGCATCTGAGTAGTAGGTGAATGAGATTAGTCACTGTGGAGTGAATGTGAGGTCCCCTAGCCGACTGGGAAACACAGACGGTGTCTGAATTCCTGTGGCGAACAATGAGTCTGGTCACCAGGTAAAACAGCTCATGCAGTCCCCAGGAACACCCCCCTGAGATCAGCCATCTCAGTCTGGAGAGGAGCTCTGGCTAGAGCAGATCTAGCCCAGGCACGGATCCAGCCCACAGCTCCAGCCGCAGATAAGGGGCCCCACCTATCTGCCTGATATCCAGCCTGCACATGGACCTGTACACCCAAGAGGGAAAAAAAGCTGCACCAAAAGAGCAAAGGTAAGTGAGATTTTTTTTTTCCAGAGTTTCCAACATGGCAGCACAGTGTTCACTGTAGTTGAGAGGCAGAGACCTAACCCAGTCACAGCAAAGCAATTAGGAGCCAAGACTGACTGTAAACAGAGCCCGTGACTGTATGTTCTCCACAAATACTGGGGCAGGTGGGTCACTCATCCTAGCACCCAAGCATTTGAGGCAGTCAGCAACAGGCACACTGAGGCCGTCTTGGGTGGAGCTCCCTGCCTGCACGGTCAGCCTAGCTGCTGAACCAGAATGACTGGGAGAGTGAGGGGACAATACAGGCCCAATCACAGCTCTACCTGCCTTTCTGAGGAGACCTGCCAGCTCTCAGGTCCTCAGAGGATAGCCCCCTCCCCACCCCAATCCCCTCTATATTGGTCCAATTGGGTCACAAGCAGTTGAGGAGAACGGCAGCCACTCTCTCCGAGAGCCAGTCTATTACAGGAACCTGCCCACCATCTTGAGGCAGACACAAGGATTTCAGGATCAGCCAACCTCTGGGGCAGGGAGTTTTCCTGAGCACCAAGGTCAGCTGACAAAAGACACAAACAGACAACACCAGGGTCCATCTGATGACAAAAGGTCAGTGCAAAAACATAGTAAAAAAAAAAACCCAAAATAATAGGATGTCTCCAGATCCTAGCAATAATGCTACAGACAACTCTGGACATCCTAAAACAAAGGGAAATGACCTTAATCTTATGCTTATATTAATAATAGAATGCCTAAGGGAGGAAATCAAATACCTCAGAGAGCAACAACAAAGTACTGCAAAGGAGGTGATGGAAATGAATAAAGCACTTAAAGGAATGGAAGACCTGAAAAGGGAAGTTGAAGCAATGAAGAAAATCCAATCCGAGACATCCAAAGAACTGGAAAACCTTAAGAAAAGAATCGGAGCTACAGACACTAGCATCACCAACAGAATACAAGAGATGGAAGAATTTCAGGCTCAGAGGATGAAATTGGAGAAATTGATACATCTGTCAAAGAAAATGTCAAATATAAAAAAGGCCTGACACAAAACCTTCAGGAAATCAAGGACACAATGAAAAGATGAAATCTCAGAATAATAGGAATAGAAGAAAGAGAAGAGTCCCACCTCCATGGACCAGAAAATATCTTCAACAAATCATTGAAGAGAATTTCCCAAATCTAAAAAAAGAGATGCCTATAACTGTACAAGAAGCTTACAGAACTCCAAATAGATTAGACCAGAAAAGAAAATCTTCCCACCACATAATAATCAAAACACTAAATGTACAGAACAAAGAAAGAATATTAAAAGCTGCTAGGGAAAAGGGTCAAGTAACATATAATGGCAAACCTATCAGAATCACACCTGACTTTTCATCAGAGATGCTAAAACCCAGAAGGGCCTGGGCAGACATCTTGCGGACTCTAAAAAACCACAAATGCCAGGCCAGACTACTATTCCCTGCAAAATTGTCAATCAACATAGATGGAGAAAACAAGATATTCCATGACAATGCTAAATTCAAACAATATCTATACACAAATCCAGCTCTACAGAAGATGTTGGAAGGAAAACTCCAACCCAAAGAGGTTAACTACACACAAGAAAGCACAGGAAGCAAATACCATGCCTGCAGCAAAACCAAAAGAAGAGAAGCTCACTCACACACTATTTCCACCAACATCAAGATGGCAAGAAGTAACAATCACTGGTCATTAATATCTCTCAACATCAATGGACTCAATTCCCCAATAAAAAGGCACAGGCTAGCAGAATGGATGCGAAAACAGAATCCCACATTCTGCTGCTTACAATATCTTCACCAACCCCACAGCTGACAGAGGGGTAATATCCATACTCTACAAAGAACTCAAGAAATTACATGTCAAGAAACCAAATAATCCAATCCAAAAATGGGGAACAGAGCTAAACAGAATTCACAAAGGAGGAATCCCTAATGGCTGAGAGACTCTTGAAGAAATGTTCAGCATTCTTAATCATCAGAGAAATGCAACTCAAGACAACTGACTCTGAGATTCCATCTCACACCTGTCTGAAAGGCTAAGATCAAAAACTCAAATGACAGCACATGCTGGTGAGGTTGTGGAGAAAGGGGAACACTCCTCCATTGCTGGTAGGAGTGCAAACTTATACAACCACTATGGAAATCAGTCTGGCGATATCTTGGAATAGCTCTACCTCAAGACCTTGCCATATCACTCCTGGGCATATATCCAAAATATTCCTCACCAATCCACAAGGACATCTCCTCAACTATGTTCATAGCAGCTTTATTTGTAATAGCTAGAAACTGGAAACAACCCAGATGTCCCTCAACCGAGGAATGGATTAAAAAAAAAAAACTGTGGTACCTCCCTATTCTACTCCAAGTAGAAGATGAGCAACGAAGAATCTCCTATTGGAGAAGGTTGAATTAGTGGCAAGCCTATCTCTTGGAAAGAAAAATCCCTTGCTTCCACTGTAGACAGAATGCTGTCCAAATAGGACAAAACTTGGAAGCAGGTAAGTCGACAGCCTAGCTCTGCCAAGACAGGGTAGGCAAGTCTTTCATAATTCCTGCTTTACAATCAATGTCTGTCAGAGAAATGGGGCCAAATGACTGAAGATCGATGCTGTAATGTATGGAGAGAAAAATGGGAACTGTCCAGGCAGCTACTGGTATGTCATTTCTTAGTTTTGGAAGCTGTGGGCCCTGCACTTCCTATATAATCAGATATATTTATCCCTCTCAGTTCTCTGATGTGGTTGAAGACGAAATAGCTAGAGTCTCATAGTTAAATTTTGAGTTGTTTAGGAATTAAGAGAGTGTTCAGATTTTTTAATTAATTTTGTATCCAGCCACTTTGCTGAAGGTGTTTACCAGCTGTAAGAGTTCTCTGGTGGAATTTTGGGGTTGCTTATGTATACTATCATATCATCTGCAAATAGGGATAATTTGACTTCTTCCTTTCTGATGTTTATTCCCTTGATGTTCTTTAGTTGTCTTATTGCTCTAGCAAGAACTTCAAGTACTATATTGAAGAGATATGGTGAAAGTGGAGGAATCCCTAATGGCTGAGAGACACTTGAAGAAATGCTCAACATCCTTAATCATCAGAGAAATGCAACTCAAGACGACTCTGAGATTCCATCTCACACCTGTCAGAATGGCTAAGATCAAAAACTCAAATGACAGCACATGCTGGCGAGGGTGTGGAGAAAGGGG
>CAJQZJ010035045.1:898205-929627 GCA_907164525.1 Lophiomys imhausi | reverse complement strand
TGTGTGTGTGTGTGTGTGTGTGTGTGTGTGTGTGTGTGTGTGTGTGTCTGTGTGTTAAGTTATCCAAGAAAGGATAAACGTGAGACCAAGACTCTTAGAGGGACAACACTGATTGGCTGGACAATGGAATGTGCACATGGACTGACTGGTCTTTTCTTCAGTGGGCTGTGTGTGGATGCTTAGTGATGTGTGGATGCAGATAGGGGATAGAAGAAGCAGCAGTGGAAGGGATTATTTTTAGAGGTTAGGAGGTAAGGTTGGGGATGTAATCTAAATCTTTAGGACCAAAGACGACCCCATGTAGATTGCCTGTAGACATGTACCACTGGTACATACATCTCTCAAATTGTATGATTCAAGACTGTGATGTTAATTTTGGTGACAAAAATATCAGTAAATATAACTTCAGAATCAATATTGATCAGATTTTGATAAGGTATTTGGAATATAACACTTTTCAGATAAGAAACTCCATGGAAAGCATAGATTCAAATAACTGTGAGTAGCTTCTATTTGAATAGCCCTTGTAAAAGAGTATTGCTGTGTTCTCTCATACTTACCTCCTTTTATCTTGAAGTACTTGGTTAATATTTGAAAAATAGTGCAAATGGATAGTCTAAAATTGCAGTTTTACATTGGAGCAAAACATTACAGAGAGCCAAGCAATAATAACATATTAATGAAACAAGAAGCACAAGTGTTCATTCCAGTGTGAAACAGATCACTGAAACTTACAATTTCACATCCTTTCTTCCAAATTGTTTCAAAGATTATCCAGCTTCCTTCAAAAATAAAGAAAAATGAAGTCACACTACAAACAAAACCCTAGTTTTGGAAATGTTGGATAAGTCTGTGAAATTAGTACATTAAATGTGAATGGCAGTTCATAGATGGCATATAAAAATGCAACTATATGGGCCCTACCCTCTAAGCACATCAGCTTTTCATGAGGCAATTTTTATTCAAGGTCTAGCACTATAGAAACTTTATTTTATCCTCACAACAACCATGTCTGACTGAGCTCTAGGTGATTGCTAAAAGGATCTGTGTGCCTTTCATATGGCTAAAAAGCATAGTTATGTATGAGTTAAAAATGGTTAAGATATTCTAACTCAAAAAAATGTATGCATGTGCTGATCATGGTGGCACATACCTTTAATATAATCCCAGCACTCAGGAAGTAGAGGCAGGTGGCGGATCTCTGTGAGTTCAAGGCCAGCCTGGTCTACAGAGTGAGTCCAGAACACTCAGGGCTACACAGAGAAACCCTGTCTAAAAAACCAAAACCAAACCAAACAAACAAAAACACTGTTTACATGTAAGAAAACCAAAAATATTTATTTCATTCCAACCTTGGGAAATGAAAATGCTGGGTTTAAAACAAGAGGCTGAAACATATCATTCTAAACGTTATTTTCCTATTGACTGACAGGAGAAGACAACCTGAATAAGCTAGAGAAATAAAATAATTATTAGTTGCTATGATAAGCAAGAGATACGTTGGGCTTAATAGGAAATGAATAATATCATGGAATAGATGAGCATATTGTTGCTAAGATGGTTTTACCAGCCAATTAACTTGCTATGAAGGATAAAGAAGACTTTGACATCTCTGTTTCAGGGTGCAGTTAGTTACATGATTTTGAGATTGCCAGTCCATACTCACAGGAAGAAAAACTACTACTTTTGTAAATGTTTTGTTCATTTAAAACAGTTTCTCTACAAACTTAACAAAAATGCCCTAAAACTCAACCCATCAATAATAAATGAGAGAATCATACACCATCTCAACAGAGACTACAACAAATCATTCAAATATGGTGAAACTGGGACCACATCAAAGAAGACTTTTGAGTTCCAAAGTTTATCCTCAACAATCTCAAACTGAGTCTATGAATCAAAGAGCCCACAATTTCCCCCAGAAAGATAAGAAATAAAGATTTGAATTAATAATCACCCAATGAACATTCCAATAGAAGTGTACAGACATGCTGTTACATGTGTGACTGGTTTTAGTGATCTGATAATCTGATTTTGGAAACTGTTCAAATTTATCAGTAATAATTTCCTAAATAAATTGTTGTGCCCATTGAAGTGCTATATAAAGAGAAACAGCATTGAAAATTACAAATGTCAAAACTGCTTTGAAGAGAGCAAGTTATATAAGAAGAGATATGCTATAATTTGATTTTTGTAAATTTCTATGTATAAACAAATATACATAAATATTATTTATATATATATAATAGTATATACACATTTCTCCTTTCTGTGTTTGCACACACAGGTGCATACACAAATACTGAGACTAGACCTATAGAGATTATGATCATTTGATGCCTAGGCATTGTATTGGAGTTGTCATTGCCTAATCTTGATTACAGTATTGATGGAATTCGTCTACTTGTAATGTAGAAAGGATATCAGCTCTGGTGTTATTATCTTGCTCAAATCATAAAACAAATCAAGACAGAATATATCTCACATGGAATATTGCATGTCTAATGTTGTATATGAAATAAGGACAAAGGAGGCAAGCCTAACACTGAATACAAATGAGGCAAAAAATTCCTTCCTTCCAGTTTATATTTGAAAAACTTAGCTTGATCTTTACATTGTGGAAAGTTGTGGCAATGTTGTGACCACATCCAGTAGTTGGAAAGTACACTGCCAAGATCCAAGTAAGTGGACACAGGAAGAGAGGAAGACAGTCCTGATAAGAAACTATACAGGACAATTTCACACATGAATAGTTACTTATCACTGAATTGTGGGTAGCATTTCTCTTCTTGCTTCTGAGCTTCATCCCAAGCCTAAGTACTGTTTCAAAAGCTTATCTTGTGCTCACTTTTAAGTTTAAACAGATAGAAGGATATAGTATTGGCCCCACAGCAATTATCTATGAGAGACAATTCTTCCTACAAGAGATGATTTTGCAAGAATCAGTTCCATCAGAAGAAACAGGAACACACTAAAAATCTACAGTAGAAAAACCTGATATACTTTCCCATTAGTACAAGTGAGGATAATAGAATCAAAGATATAATTGAAAATCTCTATAAAAAGCCAAACCATTTTAGTTATCAATATGTGCCTTAGGACACAGCTTAGTGTGATATATATAAGTGTTCGTGGAGTGTTAGGGTAAGTTTTTCTTCCTGCTAAACTACTCGAGCTATACTCTATTCTTCCTAATCCTACACCTTTTTGATGGCATGTTTGTTCCTATTTCCATTCTGCTCAAAACCATCAATAATTTCATTATTTCTAACAGAATAGAGTATGAACTCTCTATGTCATTATTGAAAGACAAATTTGGATTACAACATTATATTACACCTGACATAAATGTCTACCCTCACCAACTTCCGTCTTTGGTTATGTGGGATTTGTAGCTATTGTACAAAAAAAAGAGAAAAACAAAAAACAGTATAGTTTTGTAAATAAAAGTTTAACCTTTTTCCTGGTTGGTCTTGCTAGATTTTTAGTTTTTATTTTTATTTTTTGCTTTTTTTTGTCAAAAGACCATAGCCTGCATTTGTTAGTAATGTTTTCTCTGTCAAGGTTGATCAATGTGGCAATTAGAAATTTCTTCCAGAGTACTGCAAACCAATCACACCAGACCATCATGATTCATTCATTGAGAAAGAAGATATCTCCACTTTAGCTCCGATTAGCTCCTTTATTAACAAAGACACACACACATACACACACAAAACACAATGAAAAGGAAAATGCAGGAACTAGACAGGGATAGTGAGGCATGGTGGTAATGCTGGTCCTACGGAGGCTGAAGGAGGGGGAACACAAGCATGAGGACAGTCTGGGATACATGGAAAGACTCTATATTGGAAAAAAGAAAATCAAAGAGAAACAAAGTGCAGAGAAAGAAAACCAGAAAAATATACAAACCAATCAACCAAAACAAACAACCAGCCCCTGAGGCAACATTTATTTTGTTTTAATGGCTATTTTTTAGTTAGTACCCTTTTAAACTGCAAAATATAATTCAGTGGGAGTGACCTTGCAAATAATTAATTGATTTGATTCCCTCTTTTTCTTGGAGACAAAAGAATTGCATAAGTGTTCTCTGAAAACATTTGAAAGCATGTCCTAACGTGTCTAGTTTCTTTTTTTAATTTATTTATTTATTGCTTCAGGTTACATCTCCATCATAGTGTCCTCTTTCCATCCTTCCCAGTCCCTCCCTCCTACCCTCTACCCCCTAACCCTTCCATCCCACTCCTCTGGAGTGGAGGATCCCTACATAACAGTCCCCCACCCCAGTTCAGCAGTCATATGAGGGCCAAGAGCCTCCTCATACACTGGGGGCCTACAAGGCAGCACCACTAGGGAAAAGTGTCTCAATGACAGGGAGAGAAAACAAACAAACAAAAACAAAAACAAAACAAAAAAAGTCTATGTCCATGTTCCCTTTGGTGCATTGGTTGTAGTATAGTTATCCTGTACTATATGGCTAAATTCCAACTATAAGTGAATAGATGCCATGTGCATCCTTCTGAGTCTGGGTTAGCTCACTCAGGATGAGCTTTTCTAGTTCCATCCATTTGGCTGCAAATTGCATAATTTCCTTGTTTCTGATAGATGAGTATTATTCCATTGTGTAGATGTACCATAGTTTTTTAATCCATTCTTCAGTTGAGAAGCATCTGGGTTGTTTCCAGTTTCTAGCTATTACAAATAAGGCTGCTATGAACATAGATGAGGAAACTTCCTTGTGAATTGGTGAGGAGTTATTTGGGTGTATACCCAGAAGTGGTATGGCTGGGTCCCGAGGCAGAGCTATTCCAAGTTTTCTAAGATATCGCCAGACTGACCTCCATAGTGGTTGCATAAGCCTGCATACCCACCAGCAATGGAGGAATTGTTCCCCTTTCTCCACACCCTCGTCAGCATGTGCTGTCATTTCAGCTTTTGATCTTAGCCATTCTGACAGGTGTGAGATGGAATCTCAGAGTCGTCTTGAGTTGCATTTCTCTGATGATTAAGGATGCTGAGCATTTCTTCAAGTGTCTCTCGGCCTTTAGGAATTCCTCCTTTGTGAATTCTCTGTTTAGCTCTTTCTCCCATTTTTTAATTGGATTATTTGGTTTATTGGCATTTAATTTCTTGAGTTCTTTGTAAATTTTGGATATTAGCCCTTTGTCAGATGTGGGGTTGGTGAAGATTTCTTCCCAATCTGTAGGCTGCCGTTTTGTTCGAATGACAGTGTCTTTTGCCTTGCAGAAGCTTTTCAGTTTCATGAGGTCCCATTTATTGATTGTTGGTCTTAGGTCCTGATCTGTTGGTGTTCTGTTCAGGAAGTTGTCACCTGTGCCAATGACTTCGAGGGTTTTTCCCACTTTCTCTTCTAGTAGATTTAGTGTGACCCGGCTTATGTTAAGGTCTTTGATCCACTTGGACTTAACTTTTGTACAAGGTGATAAGTATGGGTCTAATTTCATTCTTTTACAAGTGGAGAAATCAGGGAAACAACTCCCTTTACAATAGCCACAAACAATATAAAACACCTGGGGGTAACTCTTACCAAGCAAGTAAAGGGCCTGTACAACAAGAACGTCAAGCCCTTGAAGAAAGAAATTGAAGAGGCCTTTAGAAGATGGAAAGATCTTCCATGCTCATGGATAGGTAGGATCAACATAATAAAAATGGCCATCCTACCAAAAGCAATATACAGATTCAATGCAATTTCTATCAAAGTACCACCATAATTCTTTATAGACCTGGAAAAAGCAATTCTCAATTTCATATGGAATAACAAAAAAAAAAAACAGAATAGCTAAATCAATCCTGTACAATAAAAAAACATCTGGAGGCATCACCATCCCAGATTTCAAGCTGTACTACAGAGCAATAGTAATAAAAACAGCATGGTACTGGTATAGAAACAGACCAGTGGATCAATGGAATTGAATTGAAGACCCAGAAATGAACCCACACACCTATGGTCACTTAATTTTTGACAAAGAAGCCAAAACCGCACAATGGAAGAAGGACAGCATCTTCAACAAATGGTGCTGGTCCAACTGGATGTCCACGTGTCTAGTTTCTAACTGGCCTTTTGATTTATATGGGGCTGATTTTCTGTCCAGGAGCAGATGATCTCGCGTCCACTTTAGCTATCCTGAGCAGGGAATCATTTCCTGGCTATTTATCTCATATCGGAAGTCCTCACACTATTGTCAAATATAATCAGTTAAACTGCTTTGTCTGGTTGTCTGCAAAGTACTCAAAGGCAGAAAGTGTTAGAAACAAAGTCATACAACAAATTGCTCACATTTCCAGTATCCACTTATAATTGTTATGGACAGATATGCCCATCTTCTCACTTCATGTTTCTCATTCACACTACACGGTACAGGATTTGTTAATGTAACTGGAGTTGGTAGGGTGAAAGCTCTGGTTCCTAGTGTTCCAACACCTAGGTCTTTGCCCAATACACCCATTCAAGAGACAAATAATGGTGAAAAGTTGCAGGAAGTTAAACAACGTGGCCAGTGGAAGGTACAAATAAAGAGCTTCAATGACCCCCAAGTCCACATTTGGGCACTGGCAGGAACTTTAGGTTTCTAAGAGAGGAAGCATTGGGGGTAGGGAGCAAGCAAGTCTTGGTCAAAGTATGGTCTGGTTGATCATTATCTCAGTTCTGGTTTGCAAGATGCTTCAAAAAGGTCCTTCAGTCTAGTTTCCAAGAGCAGAGTCTCACCATCTCAGATGACCATCTGTACTCTTGGGAGATTCACCATTGCTTGGGGGAAAATATTGGCTCTTATCAGCTACCAGGTATTTAAAAAGCACTTTCTGAAACCCTGGAGGGAAATTCTCTAGAATATAGAGAAGAGTCAGATTACGGAGCCATTAAGTCTGATAGCTTCTATCCCTTATTATAAAGCTATTTATTGATCCTGAAACCAAAGGATACTGTGGGTTTATGGAGACAGAAGGTTAGCTATCTTAAGGGTCTGGAACAGGACACTGTAAAAGCTTGTGATAGAAAATGAAAGCAGGCATTCCTGGGTTTTAGTTACTTTACGGGCCCAAGTGACTTAACAATGCTTTCTAGCAAAAGCACTTTTCTAAGTGCCTAATATGTTGACAACCACACCAGTATTTTCACATTATTTCTCTGCATATATCCCAGGTTCCACCTGGTTCACCTACACCTAGACAACTATTTTGAAGAGAAGTTTAGTAACAGTAATACATGTAAACATTTAAAACACATAAAAACATAGTATTAGGTATTGGAGAGCTATGTGTATAATGAAAAAAATAAACAATAGAGGGAGGCTAGGACTCCAAATACAGTTCAGGGACAAGGGGAAAACAGTGTAAGTATAAAGTAAAGGCTACATAATTTTAATTTTCCTCTTTAAAAAATAAGAAAAGGAAAAAGGGAAAGTGACAAGCACGGTAGGGTTGTGGCCTAGTAGTGGATATGCTGGATTAAGCCCTGGCCCCCATAAGGTCTTACTTTAGTTACTTTCTCCTTGACATTAGATAATTTGCCAAGACCAGAAAACTCAACATGCTAAGTTTTTATACCAATTAACCATCCTATTTTTTCCTCAAACTGACCAACCCTTTTCAGGGGAAGAAACCTCTTCAAAGACAAACAAACACACAAAAACAACCAAGCCCCCAGTAAGACACTGGATTTCTGGCTTTTCTGTGTGTCTGCTGCATGTGTGTGTTCCCTCACCTCAAATAAATGCCTTTCCTCAACTGCTTGTTTTGTCTCCTCTTATTCATGGTGTTTGAGATTTCTCTGATGCAACCTGTGACACTCAAGATTTTTTCCTGTCTTTTAATTATTTAAGTGGCAGAGAAAATGAAACCAATCAGGACCTCTAGATTGTATCACCTTGGGGTGCGGAGGTCAAGGGAAATATTAGACAGAAACAATACAATATATTAAGATACCTAAACACAATGGGACCTTAAAAAGGAGAGGTTTCTCTTTAAAGCCCAGAGATGAGCCTCATTAAAAGTGAGAATAATACAGGGGGAGAGTGTGAGACAGAGCCAAGAGAAAGATGCTGAGAGGGGCTTGAAGAGCCTCTGCAGAGAGCAGCTTACATCTCAGGACTAAATTCCTGAACAGCTTCCCTGAGGAGTCTTAGCCAGTCCCCTCAACAAGGGAGAGGTTTGACGTTTTTATTACCACTTAGAGGTGGCAGGAAAATTTACATCACATGATTTAGTTCAGCAGAATATGCATGACAAGGAGTGATCAGGACCCAGGCACTATTATTTGAGAACTGCCAGACCATAGCATATACTGTTTCTTAGCCTTCTGTCCAAGAGAGAACCATAGAAAGACGCGGCCTGATTCAGCCTATGGTATCAAGCCTAAAGGTACAGGGCTATATGTTCTAACAACAAGAGAGGCAAACTTCTGACCTCACAGAAGTCCTAGCAGTATTATCTAGGAGTCTCTATTAACAATTCACTGGTCTCCCCCACTAGTGGTTCTGAGTACTATTATGGAAAATCCTTTTATTTTTTTATTTTTTGGCAGGGAAAGTATTGCCTCTTTCAGCTACCAGGTATTTAAAAACACACTTTCTGAAACCCTGGAGGGAAATTTGTTTGTGAAGGAAATTATCTAGAATATAGAGAAGAGTCAGATTATGCAGCCATTAAGTTTGATGAGCTTTCACTTTGGGGTAGAATAGGAGCAGGAATTATCAGCAAGTACTATAACACAGAAGTGAACCCTATGTAAGTACAAAGGAGGGAATAATCAAGTGGCCTAGTTAGGGCACTTAGTAGTCCTCAAAAATGAAACATATCTGGACAAGCGAAGCAAGTCTGTACACAAGAAATGTCATGTAAGAAAGTACATCACAGCAAGACATACAAGTACTAAAGCCAAGATGCTAGAAAGCTGGATTTTGGGAATAGGAAATAGCAGTGAATAGTATAAGAAAAGTTAACTAGTACAGGTGGAATATGATAAAGGACCCATGTCATGAAGAGCTGGGCACAAAAGAGCATGTTTCTTTTGAAACAGACACTTAGAAGCTGCCTTTAAACAACACTGGAACCTCATGAAGGTCCATGGGGTAACTAAAAGCAACACAAGGGCCTGGAATCTCTGTCTTCATTCTGTGCCTCCTTCTGTTTGGCTCAAACTCCTATTTGACTCTTTCTACTTATCTAATTTATCTCAACCTGCTTCAACTATGAAGGTGGAATAACAAGTCATTTTCCCAACCTTGTGGTCACCTAGATTCCAGCAATAGCAAAACTTTGCAGGACAGGACAGATATTCCATCCAGATGAAGACAATTGTCTATGAGTGCAAAGCTCATAATTCTGGAGCAAAAATTAGCTCTACAGAGCCACTACACTGAAGTCCTTAAGAAATGAAGACTTTTTGGATCACTTTGCAAGACGTGCTAAGGAAACAATCAGTCAGACAACACCTAGACTAGGAGTGCTTAATTATGCGCACTTTTTGCCTCTTTTCCCAGTTCTTCTGCTATACCTAAAGTTCTTGTCAGATGGACTTGGACCCCTTTATCTGATTCTCTTTCAATGTAGCCATCTTGAATAAATCCTTTTCTATTTCTTAACATTACTCTTGTCCTTAATTGGTATAATAGCTTAGCCTGTTGGGTCTGCTGGTTTGGCAAATTATGTAAAGTCAACATATACTTCATGTGCTCTATTTGTTGTACAAAATTAAAAATTGCAATTCCTCCATTCTGTGAAATTAACAATCATACTCAACTTCAGGTGAAACAATGACAATATTCAAATTCATTCCAATACCTGCCTTTCTTTATTGACGATGACAGTTTTCAACATAGTTACCTTGTCATATCTATTCTTTCTCAACTGTTGGTACTCAAAGTGCACAGAGTACTCGCCTTTTGGTGAATGAAGGGAAGAAGAGATGAGTAAGAAAAAAAGAATATGCTACCCTACTTGTGAGAGTCAGAACCTGACTTTGGCTGGCCTGACAAGCTAGGCATGGCCACCCGTGTCAATAGGCCAATTAAAGATGCGAGTAATAGTGAAAAACAGAAAAAAAATATATTGATTCAATGTGACCACATTGGGAAAAGGCACAAACAGTTCCAGTGAACACTACCACCCAAGTCCCTCTTCTGGATCCTGACGTGAGGTCCAGATTTAAATAGAAGGCAAAAATATTCATAACTAAACAGTCCTGATCAATGTATGGTCCCATCCATCATTGGCCCATCATTGTCTCACCCCCAGTATCTCCTGCAAAGTGATTTGACAAATAGTCAGAACTGTGTGAAATATCTTCTTCCTGCGGCTGACACCAGGCTTCAGCCTTTTCCTTTTCCCAGCATGAGATTTCTGGGGAAATCTCAATCCATTGGGGACTGCTGTTTAAACAATCTGATAGTCAAAGAGGGACACAAGTGTCTTTTTAGAATATAAACATTCCTGCTTGTGCAATTACAAAAAGAGGAGAATTGGAAAATGATGAGGATTTTACTAGCCATCTTTCTATTGAACTTCAGATCTCTCTCTCTCTCTCTCTCTCTCTCTCTCTCTTCATATACAGAATAGAATTTCATAAGGGACTGTCACAATTGTATACAGAGGAACTAATGCCATCTCAAGTATCTGAAGTTTTGGAAAGGAGTAAGCCCAAAGTCATTTCAACTATTGTGTTACTGGCTAAATCTGGCAGTGTGTCTATTCCTGAGTTTTCTTCTTTAGTGTTTACACAAGGGAAACCAATAGCCAAGAAATACTTCTATGGGAACCTGCAAATATCCGTCAAACAACAAACTGATAAATGGCCATGGAATCAATCAAATATCAATGAGCATCAGCAGTTTCAATAGACCTGGGTGGCTGGGATGGCCAAAGGCTCTGAAAGCCCAGGGGTGGGAGTTGATTCCCTGCTGAAGCAATTTTCAATATAAATAGAGAGTCACTGTCAGAAGAACCCTAATTACACTCCTCCCTTACCTTTTCATGGTGCAGTGTTCGGTAACAACATCAGTTTGCCTTTATACACGGACATTCACCAGAACAAGCTCACAAATCTCTTTATCTTCCTCACCTTGTAAAACTTTTACTCAAATATCTAACTCCTCCATTACTTGGTAATGTACACACAAAGTCCTTGCTGCATTTTCAGAACTTGAGTAACTTAAAGTGGTTGACTCCTTCCCACTTTCCTTTGTGTAGATTTTTTTTAAACCAGTCGATCACGGAAGATGGTGGAGTCAGATTCCAGCCAACAGGGAGAAAAAAGCCAGTCACTTACCTACATTAGATTAAGAATCAGGGAAATTTCTGGTCTTGGTGCTTGTTCTTCTGTTTCTGTGAGTAGCACACCTTTCTGGTCAGAAGCAAATTTTGTCTTGTAGAGATATTTTATTTAGAGTGGCATTCTGTCAGGACCCTAAACTTAATTCTAAAACTGCAATACCCTAACTACTTTTCTTGCTTCCATACTTTCACCACCGTACCTGTATCCTTTACACAAAAGAGGCAAGACATCATTGGAAATGTTAATTCAGGTCAGTTCTCTAACCAAAATATACAGTGGCTCTGCAGATGGGGAAAAACAATATCCAGGTTCCCCTTCGATGAAGGATTTATTATTTTGCTTCATCTATTAGACACTGACTCGGTTTCAAAGAGCTACATGGCCCAAGGTCATTTCCTATCCAATATCTGATCAGGAGTTTAACGGTATGTGAGTCTTTTCACTTTGAAGGGCCATTCTAGGTCAAGTACTTCCAGTGGCTATGTCTGTCAATGAGTCCTTTTATAGCCTGACTTCTCATGTAATTCTGACTCACATTTCCTGTGCAGGTAAGGGCATTCTTAATAAATTTTCAGCAATGTTAACTTGTTTCAAGGTCTGTCTCTTGGGGATTCTAACCTGACAGGATTCCAGTTTTGTGCAGTGCGAATGGCAAAATCCCTACAATATTTTATCGAACCTTATAGATTTTGCCCCTTATTTCTTCTTTGACTTCTAGGTCACTGTCTTTTGCCCTATAGCTTCAGTTCAACCAGCTTCCTTACTTATCTTTGAATATGGAAAGGCCTTGCCCATGTAATGCTCTATGTTTAGTTCCTTTTATATGGAAAGGTCTTTTTCTACATATATGTTTTCTAGCTCAGTAATTTCCTTATTTTTTTCTGCTAAACTATTACCTTCCACATTAACTTACCTCCCTACCCATGAGTCCCCTGTTTCCATACTTAGGTCTAATTTACAGGGTTTTTTTTTTACATAGCCCTTAATATACTTATTATATTTACTGTCACCTTCACTTTGATTGTAAACATCATGAGGAAATATGCCATTTACTCTGTGGTTACAACATGTCCAAATTGCCTTGATACAGTGCCTTGCATAAAGCAAATGGCAAACAAATGTGCTGTACAATTGAATGAAGTAGATACAACAGGAAGAACAAAGTGAGTGAATGATGATGAGAGAGGAAGAAGAACAAGTTATGGGGAAAATCATAGCTATTTATTTATCTTCTTTGCTGTTTTACCTTCTTTCTCATTTACTTATGCAAATATTAAAAAGTAATAATTAGAGTTTTGTTGCCAAGAGACCTAAATTCATGTCCAACACTCTTACTATGTGACCCTGGTTTATTTTTTTCTTTATAAGCTTAATTTCCTTATCTGTGAAATGAGATAGCAAAAAATTGCTTCCAGTATCCTCGGAAGATTGAGATGCACCAAGCCCATATTTGGTGTTCCACATTTGCTTATTTGTCATCCAAAACCCTTATAGAGAGAAATGATATTTTAGATGACTTGTAGTGTATGCTTCAAAATATAGCCAGAGACATGTGTTATGACATTCATAGGCTAGCCTTAATATATAGATATGGGCTATATGATCCGGGCTAAGGAAGGAAATGTGTCCCATTTCCAATTAGATACTTCACCTCTAGTCTGTTCACTTCATCTCTAAGGTCAGGATAACAATTGAATAATATACAATAATGTCGTCTTTAATGTTTTGTTACTTCTATAAAACAGATACCAGAAAACAACAGAAAAGTTAGTTGTAGAGAAGAATGCAGTTGCAGACTGTTACTGAATTCATGGCTATGTACAAGCAACCTTAATATTTGCAGCTTTTCAGCTTACTTCTCCCTCTACAACAATGGTTCTCAATCTGTGGGTTGTGACTCCCATAAGGACACACACACACACACACACACACACACACACATTACAATTCATAACAGTAGCAAAATTACAGTTATGATGTAGCAATAAAAATAAGTTTATGGTTGGGGGTTACCACATGAGAAACTGTATTAAAGGGTCTCAACATTAGGAAGGCTGAGAACCCCAGGGCTAGAACATTTCTCTCTTAAATGTAGTAACTTTTAATCATTCAGTTATATACTCAAATACCCTCTCAAAGCTTTTCATACCCTATTTTAGCTAATATCTATCTCTTTATTCAGTTATGACTCTCTAAAATTATATAGGTTGTCTGTATCTTTTTTTTCTTCTACCATGTAAGAATCAAAGCTCCCTGAAAGTACAAACAATATTCTGTCTATCAACATTGGCCAGATCCATCAAAATACAGGTGAATAAAAAGGTGATCAAATCTACAAGAGAAGGTAGTATCTTGACTTCATCATCATCCAAGAATGTTGTGAAATTTAATGAGCTATGGGAATAATATCTCAGTTCTTAGTAGAGAAGAAAAATGCCATGTACATTTAAAGGATTATTTCAATAATTATTTTAACATTTCAGTAGTAGGATTTCTGGATTTTTTTCACTACTTAAATGTCATTTGGACAATCACTAAATAAAAAGGTTAACCAAAGAGATATGAGCTCTACCCTCCTGACAATTGAAGAAAATTCATCTTTATTGAGAATCTTATGCTAATAATACTTTTTGATTTAAAAAATTATTTCCATATGTATTGATATTATAATATGGTTGCATTATTTCCTCCTTCCCTTTTCTCCCTCCAAACAAACACTCCTAAAACCCTTGTTCTCTTTACAATTCATCTTTTTCATTAATTGTTGATGGATACACACACACACACACACACACACACACACACACACACACACACACACACACCCTACACAAATACGACCTGCTCTGTCTATACGACATTACTTGCATGTCTTTTTGATTAACTGTTCCTTTATCAGAATAAAGCATCTCTTCATCTGAGTAGTTTTAGTTTGAAGTCTCTTGAGTCAAATATTACAATAACAATATCTGCTTGCTTCCTGATCCCATTTGATTGGACTTCTGTCCATCCTTTTACTTTAAATTAGTGCCTAGCTTTTAAGCTAAGATGTGTTTCTTGTAGACAGCAGATAGATGGATTTTGCTTCTTGATCCATTCAGCCAGCCTGTGTCTTTTGATTGGTTATTAATATCTAAATTCATTATTGAAATATGTGTTAATTGCAATAATTGTGCTGTTGAATTTTGGTTACATTGTTTTTGTTCTCAGTGGTATTTAGTGTTTTTGCAATTATGACTTTCCAATTTTTCCCTACAGTCCTCTCTTTAACCTGAAATATTGATCCATATATTTTCTTTAATTTTGGTTTGTGAGATATGATTTTTATTGTGGAAAGTTTTTCTTCCTCTTTCAACTCTAGCAGATAGTTTTGCTGGATATGTTGGTCTAGGTTTGTCCTCACGGTCCTTTAGGACTTGAAATGCATTGCTCCAGACTCCAGGCTTTCAACATTTCCATTGAGAAATCAACTGTTATTCTGATGAGCTTTTCCTTGTATGAGACTTGTGGTTTGGTTTGGGTTTTTTTTTTTCTTTCAGCTTTCAATAGACTTTTTGTTCTGTATATTTAGTGTGCTTCTTTTACCTGCATGGATGTGTCTATCCTAAGTTTGAGGAAGTTTTCTTCTATGATCTTGCTGAAACTTTGATCTATGACATTGACCTATGCTTCTTCTCCCTTCTTGATGTCCACAATTCAAGTATTTGGTCTTTTCATGTTGTCTCGCATTTCCTGTATGTTCCTTTCCTGCTTGTTTTTTTTTAATTCATCTTCCTTGCTTTTTTGGTCTCCATCCTGCACTTTATCTTCAAATCTTGATATTCTATCTTTTGCTTGACTAATTTTACATGTAAGGCTTTCCTTTGAGTTTTATAGTTGGGTTATTGGATTTCTCTATTCTCTCTTCATTGTAGCTTGAGTCCTCCCTCTTCAGTGTTTCTATCTCTTCATTGGATTGTCTTTGTCATTTCCATCAGCCTTATGTTTGTGTTTTCTTGAGTATCACTTGGGCATTTATTTTGCCTTAATTCTTTCACTTTAATTTCATTGAGCTTTCTTTATATTCTCGTAAACTCCTTGAATTCTTTGATGAATTTTATGATTGTTCTTTTAAATCTGTGTCATGCAGTTCATCCAGGCAATTGTCATTAGAAAATATATCTACAGGACTGGTGGTTTGGGGGCGAGGACAAGCTGGCTTGTTCTTTTATATTGTTTGTATTTTTGAAATAAGATTTGGGCATTTGGAATTTTTTTTTGTTAATTCTGTGTCTGATATGGAGAGACCAGGTTGAGACAAAAGAGAGAATGTGTGGACAGGTTAGGCCTAGAAGTTGAGCATATATTAGGTGAAATAAAGTCAGATGGACACAGGGAATGATGCTGGTATGCAGGATGTTTCCTGGTCCAAGCGTGGAGTTCAGGGTAGATCTAAGTGGTTGTGCAGGATCTACGGAGTAGAGGATCAGGCAGACTCATTGCATTAGACTCTGGAGAAGGATGTGCAGGATCTGTTTGAGTAAAGAGGTTAGATATGGCATGGGGTGAGAACAGGCAAGGCAGTTCCTAGAGGTTGGTTGTGACAGCTAGAGGGATGGCCAGACTAGGTTGGGGCACTTGGATTTGGGACCTGGGCCAGAATGGTGATTGAAGAATATATGGGGAATGGAAAAAAGGTAGACTCACTGGGCTAGACTCTGAAGAAGGACCAATTTTATTCTTAATAGAATAAGTTACAGCATATCTGAGGGGAGTTCCAGTGAGGTTCCAATGTTGACAAAGTAGCAGAAACCAGAAGCCTTGTACCAGACCAAGGCTTATAAGAACATTTGCAAGCAAAATGTGTGGACAAAAGGGAATATTGTGGGACACACTGAGATACACTGCAGCTTCCACTGTTATTTTTTATGCTGGGACAGATTGCAAGGGTGGAGGGTGGCTCTGAGGGGAGGTGGGAGATGGGAGGGAACAGATGTTATAGTCACAAAATAAAGGTTTTTTTTGTTTTGTTTTCAATTAAAAAATTACACCTGTAAGGCCATTGGATGCTGTTTTTCTGGCTGAGTCAGAAAACAGCCACTTTAAATTTTCTTCCCTACTTAATAAAGGACATCACTGTGAAAACAAAACATCAAAAACAAAACAAAAAAACCTAATCTATGAAGCTACAGCCACCTGTTTGTTGATAAAGATGGCAGAAACATACATTAAAAAATAAAAGACAGCCCCTTCAACACATATATAGTGGTGGGAAAACTGGATATCCATATACAGAAGATGTTACACTCATATGTGTCATATTGCACAAAAAATAATTTAAAATGGACCAAAGATATTAACACAAAACCGGAAATGCTAAAACTTCTGGAGTAAAACACAGGAGAAACACCTCCAGAAAAAAAAAAAAAGATGAATGGGCTAGAATGCATGTAACTTGAAAGCTACTGGTGTTGGAAAGAGCAGCAGAAGTGGGCCAGGAGCATAAGAAAGGGAGTCGAGAGGAGGATCAACAGAAACAAATTACATGTGCAATTGGCCCGATAAACCCATTGCTTTGTATGGTAATTTAAAATAAGTAATAAAAAGAAAAATGTATTGTTTTGAAGTACAGCTATACTAATTTACATTCCTTCCAATAGTGTGTAAGAAGTCCCATTTGTCAGTATCTTTGACATATTTTGTTGTTTATCATTATGAAGGTAGTGATTGTCACATTAATGAAACAAGATCTCATTGTAGTTTTGATTTGTATTTTCATGATGATCAGAGAGCTTGTGTATTTTTTCCTGTTAGCCACTTGTGTGTTTTCTTTTGCAAAGTTTTATTTAACTCTTTTGCTCACCTTTCAACTGATTTGTTTATTTGTTTGTTTGTTTTTCTTCTTTGTCTCCTTTCATTTTGTTCTTCAGTGTTCATCCTTTAAATGCTAATTTGTTCCGGATCTTAGTAACTTCTTTGGTGTCCATTTTGTAGATTTTTCTCCCCTTCAGATGGGTTCTTCCTCCTGTGGATACTTTTCTTTCCCCTGCAGAAGCTTCTTAATTTGATGTAACATACTTTGTCTATTTTCCTTTTTAAAAGCATTATTTTATTTTATTTGTAGAACTTAATACTGTGTGTACATCATTTCCACCCCACACTTCCCCAAATTCCTTCCACGTCCCCAACTCTCTCAGATTCATGATCTCTTCTTTATATATAGTCTGTGCTCTGGGATTCTGTACAATACATTATTGCCAACAGTATTTCCTGTATCTTTGCTTTTAGTCATTTCATCATTTCAGGTTTAGATCTTTGATAAAAACTTTGAGTTGGTTTTAGGTGTTTGGTATTTCTATATCACTTGTTTATTAATTCAAGTTACATCTCAATCACAGTCCCCTTTCCCCTCCCCTCCCGGTCCCACCGACCCATCTATCCTTCTCCTCCAATGTGGCGGCCCTCACATATCAGCCCCCCTCAGTTTATCAGTCACAGGAGGACTTAAGAGTTTCCTCTTGCTCTGTGGCCTGATTTGGCACACCAAGCTAAGGTAAAGTGTCCCACAATCAGGTAAATTTGCTAAGGTATTTGTACGCGACAAAGTTGTGTACCATTTATATTTATATGTCTATATTTGTATAAGGGGGTCTAGGTCTAATCTAATCTCTTAATATTTAATTTTTCTAGCATTATTTGTCAAAAACATTGTTTCCTTTTTATTCTGTACTTTGCGCTTTTTCAGAAAAAAAGTAGCTGTGAGTATGGATTTATTTTTGGGTTGTCTATTATGTTCCATTGGTCCATGTAACAGTAAATTTTTATTTATCACACATATATTTATTAATACTTAACAATTACCTAACCATTATCTATAAAATTCCTAAATCCTAAACCCAAACGCTAACTCTGAAACCTAGCACCTAAAACTTCTTAGTACCTATAATACAAGGATTTAACATTAACCTAAGGTTTCTCAAAAGGATATTTTCTCTGAGCGTGGGTCTGTATGGATGGCTGGTCTTAATACAATTTTTCAGTTTTAAAGTCTCTTAAAGTTTCTGAATTTCGCTTGTCACCTTCATGGTCTTAAGACCAATTAACATATGAAAGTTTCCCAAGCGGCTCACCTATTCAGATGCTTATGGCCTGCAAAGGCCCAAAGTCCTGGAGCTCCACATCTAAGCACTCCCGGATCTCAGGGAGAATCCATCCCTATTCAGATGCTTATGGCTTGTAAAGGCCGGAAACCTGGAGCTCCAACTCTAAGTGCTCCTGAATATCTGGGAGAATCGATCTCCTCTCCAGATCCCAAATGGGTCAACATCAGAGGGTGAAACTCTGCCAGACCATGAGGAGTTGAAACAAGAAGAGGAGCCCAGCCCCCCATCTACATGTTATCTTGACTTATATATCTTCAGCAGAGGCTTTGCGCTCTTTTCAAGTTATGTTCCTGGGCTCAGTCTTTTCCAAAAAAGCTTTTTTGCAGAGGGGCGTGAATTTACAGGCGGTCCGCAGATGTGGGCAGGAACCTCAGGTCTTGTCATTCAGATGCCCTTCGCAGAGAGCTATTAAATGACAGCAGACTTCCGGAGGGTAGGCACCTCAGGGGGCATGTCCTGCCCCTAGCCCTAAGATCAAAGAGGTCGTAGTCCTTGGCAAGTTCCCAAGGACATGTCACTTGGGAAGTAAGTCTTTTATCTTAAAGTCCAGCCTTATTCCAAGTTCCCTATGCTATTATATGCTACCACTAAACCTACCACAGGTCCATGTGTCTATTTTTATGCTGTGTCAATGTTGGTTTGGTAATTGTATTTTTGTAGTAGATTTTATGGTCACATATGATGCCTCAAGCTTTGCTTGTAGGTTTGGGGTTTTTTTTTGGGGGGAAGGGATTGTTTGTTTTGTTGTTGTTGTTTGTTTTTGTTTTGCCTCCTCAGGATTATTTTAACTATTCTGAGTCATCTGTAGTTTCATAGGAACAATATAATTATTTTTACTTTCTGAATGGAAAATCACTGGACTCTTGACAGGAATTACATTAAATATGTTTAACTTTGGCTAGTAAGGTCATTTAAATAATATTGATGCTTCCAATCCCTGGCTCATAGTTACTTTTATTTGTGTTTATCTTTCATAAATTTCTTATCAATGCTACATACTGCTTGGTTTTTTTGTTTGGTTGGTTTTCCCAAACAGAGTTTCTCTTTTTAGCCCTGGCTATCTTGGAACTCACTCTGTAGACAAGGCTGATCTTGAGTACACAGAGATCCACCTGCCTCTGCCTCCCGAGTGCTGGGGTAAGTGTATCCACCACCATGCCTGGCCATTACAGACAGTATCAAACTGCCATTTGGGTGCTGGGATTTGAATCCAGGTCCTCTGGAAGAGCAGCTAGTGGTCTTAACCACTGTACCATCTCCCCAGCTCCCACACTGTTTTATTAGAGGTCCTTCACTTCCTTGATTAAGTTTGTTTGTAAATACTTAAGTAAATAGTGCTGGACTTCAAACTCAGGACCTCATGCATGTGAAGCACTATACCTCTGAGTTATATCCTGGAGCCTTATTCTTAAATATATTGTAGCTGCTATGAATGGAATTGTTTTGTTAATGTTCTTCAGCAAATTCCTTATTTGTGTTAGAAAACACATGCTGGTTTTGTATTCTGCTACTTTACTTAATTTGTATAAAGTTTCTAACAATTTATGGTATATTTATATTTGTCTATGTATAGACAGAAATCTTCTGCAAACATGGATAATTTATCATAATCCTTCTCATTTTTTTGATGTCTGATCACTTTTGGCATGTGTGTGTTATATTGAGACTAGTGGACATTGAGAAACTTGTTTTGTTTGTGAGATTGGAGAATATACTCTACTTTCTTCAGCATGATAATGACTGGATTTTTATATTCAGTCTTTGTTACTTTGAAGTATGTTCCTTCTGGACTTATTTTTTGACACTTTTTTATCATAATGGGTTTTGAAACATATCAATGGTTTTCTATACTTAGTGGAACAAACATATGCTTTTATCCTTCATTCTGTTGATATGGTGAATCACATCTCTTCATTTGTAAGTGTTGCCCATCCTTACATCTTTGTAAAAATGCTGATTATGGTATCTTCTCTCTTTTGGTATGTATTCTTAGATTATGTTTGCAATTTTATTGAATTGTTTCCCATTTATGCTTATCGGAATTAGAGGTTTGTACGTATCTTTGTATAGTTTTTTTATATATATAAAAAGTATTGTCTTCATGAAAAATAGTTTGACAAAGTTCTTTTCAATTCAGCTTTTTGAAACAGTATAAAGAAAATTAGAATTAATTCTTCCTCAAATGTTTGTATAATTTACATTCAAAATAACCATTAAGCTGTGGAATTTTAGACAAATTTTAAGTACTTTTTAATGTCATTGTCATTATAGAGTAATGAATCAATTAGATTTTAGAAATTTCTTGATTCAGTTTCACAAGTTATATGCATTCAAGAACTTATCCATTTTCTAGATTTTACAGTTTAGTATATAATTATTCCCAAATAGCACTTCTGTGGCATCAGTTATCATATTTCCTTTTTAATATCTAATGCTGTTCAGTTGAGTCTTCTCTTTTCTCTCAACCTAGCAAATGTCTGTCAATTTACTTTATGTTTAAAAAAAACTAACTTCATAGTTTGGATCATTTTCATTTAAATTTTTTTTTTGCTCTCTATTTTTGCTTTGTATATTCTTGCCTTTTTTCAGTCTTGGTGGTATATTGTTAGTCTTTTTTTTTTGTAAAATTTATTTATTTTGTATTCAATGTTCTATCTACTACATGTATGCCTTCAGGACAGAAGAGGGAACATTACAGATAGTTGTGAGGTACCATGTGGTTGGGTTGCTGGGAATTGAACTCAGGACCTCTGGAACAATAGCCAGCGATTTTACCTTTGAGCCATCTCTCCGGCTATTGTTAGTCTTTTTATGTATGTATTTTTAGGTATGAATTGTCTCTTGATATGCAGTGTTGTCACGTTCATTCATTTCTAGAAAATGTTTTAATTTCTCTTTTGATTTCTTCCATTGGCCATTTAGGAGCATGTTGCTTAATTTCTACATGCTAGTGTAATTTATATAGCTTGTTGTTAATTTATAGTTTCAATTCATTATTGAGTGATAATGATGCAATTTTTAAAATTTATTAAGACATAATTTATGGCTTCATCTATGAGCTACACTGAAGAATGTCCCACTTGTTATTGATAATAATGTGTATTTGGCTGTATTGGATGAAATATTCTACAACTGTGTCTTTGATCCATTTGCTATACAGCGAGGTTCAATTAGATGTTCATTGATTTTCTGTTTGTGTGATCTAACTATTGTGGAAAATGGGTATTTTACAACCATACCATAATAGTTACTCTTGACTGTTATAAGTATAGCTAATCCTTCACATTTTTTATTTCCAGTTGCATGATATATCTTTTTCTATCCCCACTACACACACACACACACACACACACACACACACACACACACATACACACACACACACACACACAACACAAACACGGTACATATATTCTTGCTGATGCCATTCCAGGTTTAGTTAGAATCTGATCTCGATGGAGAACCCATGGAAAACTACAGAACTCTATGCTAGAATCCAAAGGTCAGGATGTCCTAGCTAACTTATCTTATTAGCCTTTGTTTAAATTGCTTGTTTGTGCAGAATCTCCTGCTAACTGTTCATCTTAGCTGCCTGTTTGTGCAGGAGCCCTCTCCAGCTGGCTAACAGCTTATCTTAGCTTCTGTTTAAACTGTTTGCTTCAACTGCTTACTCAGAAAAGTCCCTGATTCACTGGAGGGGCCAAGTGACATGCTAGGATGAGGTTTCTTCCTTTAAAAACTCCATGATCTGAACACTCAGGGCCACAAGTAGACCCTTGAACACCTGGATGTGGTCCCGGCCAGCTGGAGTACAGACATTGTTGGATATATACTGTCTGAGTGCTCATCTCTAGTGGGCTACCCATAATAATAAAATTCTGATTCTGTTTGATATGTTATTTCCTTCAGTCTTTTTTTCATTATCAGTATGTAAGTACCCTGAAATATTTAAGTTTTAAGCCATATTTTCATAAAATAGTTTTTTGTTGCCTTTCCCAGGCTATTTTCCTTCTGGAATGACCACAGCTCATTTAATTTCTTTGTTTACTGACAATGCAAGTTATAGTGGGGTTTTTTTAATCCTTTTAATTTTTTCCTTTTTGTCTTTTATTTCTTTTCTTTTCTCTTTTTCTTTTCTTTTTTTTTTTTTTTTTTTACTTTGTTAGTTCATTAGACTTGTCTTCAAATATAGAAACTCTTTTCCCACAATCTAATATGTTTTAGAATCTCTCTATTGTGGGTTTCAGATCATATACTGGAAATTTTAGTAACAATATTTTTGTTAGTTCCTTCTTGTGATTTATGTCTCTTTTGTGTATTTCACATTCATTGATTTTCTCATTCGTTTGCATTGTTCATCCATATTATCTTATATCTCACTGAGTTTCTTTAGATCAATATTTAAAATGTTTTCCTGAGTATCTCATAGTTTATTTCTAATTGGGGTCTAATTGTTGAAACATCATTTCTCTCTGGAGGTTCGATGTTTTCATTTGTATTTCTTGTTGCCATAGTTTGATGTATCAGTATATGGTGTGACAGTAATTCCTTCTGGTTCTCCGGAATGGATTTTTGAAATTGAAGAACATGTATGGATCCTTTCCCTACATTTCATACAAGCCACTGTACCATATTGGTGGATTTGTGTCAAAATTACTCCTATGGACCCAAACACACAGTGTTTCTCTCTGTCTCTGTCTCTCTCTCTCTGTCCCCCCCCCACCCCGTGTTCTGGTACAGAGAAGAAGCTCTTAGGACTTGAACATAAAAGAATGCAAGGGTTTCTTCTTGTTGCTGTTGCTGTTTGGCTGTTTTTGTTTGGTGTTTCAGCCAGACTCACTATGTGTTTCTGACTGATCTACAATTCTCTGTGTTAACCTGGCTGTCCTAAAATTTGCAGCTGTCCTCTCTCCTCTGCGTCATAGGTATTGAGCTTTCAGGCATGCACCTTCACTCCTGGTTGAGACTGCTTCGATCTCTAATCCCAAGAGCAGTAAGTACACTCAGGCAACATGACCCTGCTTAAGATGCTTACTACTAATGTCACCATATAAATGCATTGGGCATTGTGCAAATCTCTAGCACTGCTCATTATCCCAAACAGATTTATTACTGTGGAACTGTTCTTCCAGACCTGACATGGCCACAGGTGTCTTGAAGTCAGAACATCTGTATTACCCCCATGAGACCCTTCTACGATGAAAAAACACTAACATTCTCTTGTGGAAAAGGGAGAGGGCTCACAATGTGATACAGCGTTCATAGGTTGCATGGGACCCCAGTGATATATACACAGTTAACCATTACTAGGGGACTTTCCCTGGTCATGTAATTGTCCATAAGCTCTCCATGCTCCTATATGTAACTGTAGGTAACCCCAGCTAAATTCATTGATTAAAGTTAGACTTGGAAAGGGTTATTTCCATTCTATCACTGGTGTTTTTTTTTTTTTTTTAAATCTGGTGAACAGACATCTGTTTACATCTCCCCAGGAAAAACGTTACATAATATTTGATTCTTTAACATAGACCCTACAGAAACAAAGATGAGTTTGAGTGTAACTATTTTGTCTCTGACATGTATGATATGATATGCAAGTTAAATTAAGCTGTATGTGGGTGGTGAAACACCACAGGGTTATGTTACCATGGTCCTTCTTCTGCATGTGCTCTGGAATAGTGTGCTTTCTAACTATAGCAGCAGTTGCAATGCCATTGCTATGAGTGATATATGGGGAGTTAGATTAATTTAGATTTAGTAAATATCTGATACAGTCTCTTAATTCAGGGAATGAAGATCAACTTGGCTGTAACCGATTAGCTTACCAGCTTGTGGAAAAAAAAGGATGAAGTCAGGTGAAAACAGGAAACAAACAGGAGACTTACTGGACTGAAAAACAAGGTTGAAGTCAGGAAAAACAGGAAAGACTTAATCGACTTAAGAAACAAAATATGGAAGAATACACCCTTAATCCCAACACACTAGAGGCAGAAACAGGCAGATCTCAGAGCTCAAGGTCAGACTGGACACAAAACAAGCTCTAAACAGAGAAAAACTTTGATCCAGGGGTGGAGGAGCACATCTTTAATCCCATCAGTTGAGAACCACATGTCTTTGATCCCAATACTTAGAATGCAGAGACAGGCACATAGGATTTGGAAGGATTTAAGTTTAAAACTACTTACAAAAGCATGCTGAAATTCAAACAAATTGTCCTTTGAGATCTCAAAATACATACACTAAAGGTTTGTTTAGCTCCAAAATATCAAATTAATTTCTTCTTTAATGCGAGTTGAAAGATAATAATTTATATATTGTCAAAAAACCAAATTTGCTCCAGGAAAAATATTACCTGACACCCCCCCCCCAAAAAAAAAGGTAATTGTCCCAGAGTTGGGATTAGGGCAGGGCTCTGTTCTTATCTTTCCAGGAGATTTAAAGCATCCATTCAAGGAATCCAGGGACAACTGGACAATGGAAACCTCAGAAGAAAACAGATCAGACACCAAAGAAGATAAGTGGCCCAGACGATCCAGCCTTGCAGACTTCCTCAATAGCTATTTACTCAAAAGTCTACAACCACAACAACTCAAAATCTCTATGATTGGTCAGCTCCACAGACTCTTCCAGCCAGAACTTCAGTAAAGCCCTGAAGTTCAGCTTCTGTCTACGAACTTCTTAGAACATTTAAATAGCTGAGCACAAAAGGACTGAACATCAAATGATTCTATTAACATTTTTAACCATTTTTTCCATTCTTGTTTGGTCCCCAAACAGGTTTACTATGTCCCAAATCAGCAGGAAATCATTTTAAGAGAGTGACATCCTATCCCCAGAAGGTGGGGAGGGTGTCCCCCCGCCCCCCTCCCTTTGGTCATTTGATGGATAATAGAAAATCTTGTTATTTAGGGGAAGAGACTACAAGCTGTTAAATGGTCTTGTAAAATGTGTTTTGGAGGTTAGACCCAGGGACTTCTCTCTTTTTCTTTTCTGTATCCTTCTTTCTCTTCTATGTAGGAGTGAACAGACTTAAGAAAAATGGGACATAGACATAATATAGGAATGATCAAGGAAAAGGACAGATTATTGAATATGCCCTTATACCTTTGTATACTGATACAAAATTAATATTATATTTGGCTAAATTGATATTGATCATTGTATATTAATGCAAAATTAAGATTGTATTGGGCTACATCAGTATTGATCCTTGTATATTGACAAAAAATTAAGATTATATTTGGCCACAATGGTATTGACCCTTGTATATTGATGCAAAATTAAGATTGTATTAGGCTACATAGGTATTGATCTTTGTATATTGATGCAAAATTAAGATTATATTTGGCCACATTGGTACTGATCTTTGTATATTGATACAAATTAAGAGTAACGCTTCTTAAAAGTATTGTACCTAGTAATGCTTAAAAATGAAATGTGAAGTTTTGGCCTTTTGCTACCAACCATCATAAACTGTTTAGGATAATTAAGAAATGCAAACTAATAGTCATGCAAGCGTGCCATTTTGTTAGTTACTATGACAGCCTATCACAGTTATTTTCTAAGCTAATCAGAAATCAAGTTGCTAAGAGACAAGCAGCATCTGCTTATCTAAATATAAGAGATAGATAGGGCATCTTCAAAAACCTCAAGAGATCTGCAGAATATGGCATTCAAAGATGTTTTCTTAACTTAAGATTTTTTAATATCGAGACATGTCAGCTCCTGAAAGCACCCCTTATTCTACTCCAAGTAGAAGATGAGCATCAAAGAATCTCCAATAGAAGATGGTTGAATTAGTGGCAAGCCTATCTCTTGGCAAGAAAAACCCCTTGCTTCAACTGTACACAGAATGCTGTCCAAAAAGGACAAAACTTGGAAGCAGGTAAGTCAACAGCCTAGCTCTGCCAAGACAGGGTAGGTAAGTCCTTCATAATTCCTGTTCTACAATCAATGTCTGTCAGAGAAACGGGGCCAAATGGCTGAAGATTGATGCTGTAATGTATGGAGAGAAAATGGGAACTGTCCAGGCAGCAACTGGTATGTCATTTCTTAGTTTTGGAAGCTGCGGGCCCTGCACTTCCTATATAATCAGATATATTTATCCCTCTCAGGTCTCTGAGGTGGTTGAAGAATAGATAGCTAGAGTCTCATAGTTAAATTTTGAGTTGTTTAGGAATACAGAGGGTGTTCTGGATCTAAGAGGATGCTTTTAAAATTGTGATGCAAGTTAGTATGAAAGCTGAGTTGGATATAGAACTTTAAACTCATGGAGATAGTAGAATGTTAAAGTCAGGTGCCAAATACATATGGACTGGACATTGGGAATGTATGCTAAGCCATATAACTCTTATAATTGTGGCCTATTTATTTATGTTGTTTTGTATTGTATTTATTGTTATAAGAGAAAGAACCATTTGTTGGACTGAAAGGGGGAGCTGTTGGGGGGAAAAGATATACCTTAAACTAAAAAAAGGGTAGAGGATTGGGGGTTGAGGAGGAAGAGGGTGAACGGGTGGGACTGGAGGGGGGAGTAGGGAGGGGATTGTGATTGAGATGTATGTACCTTGAAGAAATAAAAAATAATTATTAAAAAAGGTTAAATCCCAATGATTGTTGTCAGTATAGTGTCACTTATTTTGTGACCCTATGACTTATTATGTGGTTAGTAGAAATCCATGTTTTTTCCTTTAGATTTAAACTAGGGTGATTATACAATATGAGGGATAGAAAAGATGGCAAAAATTACAACGGTCAGAGGAATTTCGAATTTCTCCTAATCATTGAAAATGCATTTGTATCTATTTATATCTGTTACTCATTTTGAGAAAACTATATTGTAAACAGATTAGTCTCTTTTATTTTTTCATGGATGACTTGTTATTTACATTAAGTCAATGTATACTATCTTAAATCCTGCATTTTCTCCAACTGGTTTCAATATATTTAAACTAAAAAATGAAAGTGTTCCAAACATCAAAAAAAAAAAAAAAAAAAAAAAGAAAAGAAAAGAAACAAAGTATCTGGCCTGGCATTGTTTTCAGCTGCTAAGTGGGCAGAGCCCAAATTAAGCTGAAACAGAGTTCCTCCTATTTAAGGACAGTGCATGGAGCCCCATAAAAAAGAGAGGCCCCTGATGCTAGAGAACTCTGTGAGTCCTGCTGGAGAAAGTGTTGGCCATCAGTTGATGGCCAAATCTCCCTGAGGCAGAAAGAAGCTGGTGAACAGAGAAAGCCTCAGCAAGACAGCAAAAAGCCAAGGACTAAACCCTGTGGCTCAGCTCTTGCCTAGAGGGGCTTGACCTGTCCGAACAGTGGCCTAAACGAAACTGTGGCCGGCTTTAAGGACTGAGGCAGAGTGGCAGATTTGCTGATGCGAAGGGGCTGGGGTCTCTCAGGGAGAAGAAAACCTTAAGCCTTATTTAAGGTAAGACTGTGATAGCCAACTTACCCTGATGAAACTACATCTGAGACATTCCAGAAAAAGGACTGCCAAGTGCTTTAAAGGGTCTATATAGAAACTGTGTTCCTGACGACTGAGGACCTGCCCCAGAGACTGTATCCTTCTAAAAGGTTAGGAAAATAATTATCAATAGGATTAGTGGTGAGGTTAAAAGGATTGTAGGAATTTGTAGGGTTAATAGTTAAGAAATTGTTGGTATTTGTTATAAGTGAATATTGTTAGTAATAAAATACTTAATAATAATTAAAAAGTTCGGTTACTGTGATAATACATGTAATTGATATTAAGCTATCTAATCTGAGGCAAAGTCAGGGTGGGAATCTCACAGGGAACATCTCTGTTTTATGGGATAATAAACCTCCTTGGTAAATGTGGTACATCAAGGGAATATCATGATACTTCAAAAATGGCTGAAAGACCAGAAACCAAATATGGCAATCCCTGAAAGTAGCATGTATATAACAAGATTATAAGAAAGCTGCACAAAAATTGGATTGCTTCTTCTATGAGTGATAAGATATACAACTGAAGTTCAGATGTCTGGCCAGAAAGTACTTGCCTGTGTAATGATGAAATTATGCGATGAAGACATATGGATGCCATTTCCATGATAGTCTGTGATATGGATGGTCAAGTGCATTATAGGAGACGATGATATAGAGGTCTTGGCTCACATTTGTGCTTGAGAGAATGATGAATGAACAGAGAAAAAAAATTGGATCTGCACTAAATACCCCCCCAGTACTCAAAATCTTAAAACTTATAGAAGAATTAAACAGGGCAAATAGAAAAAATGAACTGAAAATGGTAATGGGGGCAATGGAAATGATAGAGGTGTTGTGTGGTGCTGAGTTCACGAGGTCAGCTAGGACAATATTTGCTAGAGAGATAAGAAGGAAGAGGATTCATTGGAGAGCTCAGCTCAATACTACTGTGGAAATTTAGTAGCTTTGATGAGAAGCATGGTATGACATGATCTTTATGATGTAGTAAATGCTCTGGTGGATCAGAGTGACTTAGACTGGAATGCAATTTGGATTCATAAAGTGTTTAAGACATAAGAGGGGATGAGGAAACGAAGAAGGAAAAAGAAGCCTGTCGTCCCATTTCAATCAAGAGCGAATGTTGAATGATTTGTGGCAGGCTGACGTTCCTTGCAGGAGCTGGGAATCAGCAAGCCAGATGTGCTCATGGGCTTCTGTAAGGCTGGATGGATCCTTATCACTTCACCAAAGCAGGAGAGGAGATGCAAGTTATTCCCATTTTGCTGGCTTTGTAGGGAGAATGTCTCGTGTTAAAGGACCTGCCTTAGTTGTTTTCCAAACAGGCTGGTCGAGGTTGCTTGTAGGTAAAAGCCATGCAGGGCAACTAGAAAGCCCACATTCAATTAGACATTTATTGGTCCTCTTCTAATGTGCAGAATATTTTTGGATTCATTGCATGTTGGAACCATGTGTGCCTTGTTTCCATACAGGCCCCTGAAATACTTGGGACAATGACCATCAGCAGACAGGCATGGAAACAGAATGGTATGGGTCAAAGGTTTAATTAAGCCTTTCCTACTGTGAATGGGTAGTTATTCCTCCATACTATGCTATGTGCATTTGTCTCCTGAATAAAAAATAATTTTTTCCCAGTTCTGGATCCTTTTGGTGGCCAGATATGCCCAACAGAAAAGCAGTGGGTGCCTGCAAGCAACCCAGGGAACTAGAATATGTGCATCTAGTAACAGCATGCCCCCACTCCCTCATAGTCTCAGGACTGTAGAAAAAGCATTATTCAACATCATTGAGGCCTACATGGTTAGATAAATGGCTGATCATGCCATGGATGTATCACAGGATTTGGACTCAGCATTACTTTCTGAGGAAACAAGTAACAGAAGTGATGGGATATTTTCATGCTTTCCTGGGCCTTACTAATGTTTTGTTTGTTTTTAGTATACTCTTAGCTACTGAATGCAAAAATCATTTGGCACCATCTGCTTGGAACAGTTGGTGGTAGGCCCATAATTACTGCCCACCACTTGTAAAGTGGCTTCATTATACAATGCTAGCTTCTGAGGTTATTACAGACTTAGCAAAACATCCAAAAGATATGCAAGTTGTAGGGCACAGAGGGGTGTAAGGGCCAGTTTATGTTTAGACAATATGGCATTTATAAGGGTATCTGGCATAGGCCAAGATTCCTAATGCTGGATATCTAGAGGACTGTGAATCAACACAAAATAGTCAACACTCGGTATCCAGGGAACCCAAAAGTAAGCAGAGATGTAGTCTGTTATTTAACTATTTCTGACAAAATGCCACGTTTGTGTTATGACAAACATGGCCTTGAGATCAGAAGTTTGAGCCTTTGTGTATGTGTGTCTACCTGTAGGCCTTTGTGCCTAACTCTGTGCTGCCTGCGGGTGGTCTGCATACATGCCTGTGCCTGCTTGTATGCTGCCCATATGTGTTAGTGTGTGCCTAAGTGACCACCAGCACCTACCTGCCTAGAGGCCTGAGTGACAGGAAATTAAGTGTGTCTTATTTGTCTGTGACTCCTTGCATTCTCTTTATCCTCCTGGACTCCTGTGACCCTCCTCCATCCCTGGAATTGGAGCTTAGGCTTCACGTAAGTGGAACTAAAGAAGTGGGAATAAGAAATAAGTCTGCACAGGGCACAAGAGTCAGGCACAGCTGTGAATTATTGGAAGCTTTGTAATTGGGTAATACATAGATGACACCCAAAAAGATAACTGAAACATCTCACAACCGCCTCTACTTATAAACATAAAGACATCAATTGGAGTTAGATGCAAAAATCACCCTGCATGAATGGGAAAAGACACTTCCAGAAGCCATATAGTTATTAAGTAAAATCCTGGAGTTGCGGGTGACCTACCTCCTTATGTGCAGTTGACTAGGGAAGGGCCTGAGATATCCCACACAGTATAGGCTAGCACCAACAGTGTTGGTTACATGTTGGAATGAGATGGCAAGACACTATTGCTGAGTTCCAGTCTTTGCTTGCAGGAAATCAAGCTTGGACTTAGTTGGAAGCTTCCTCACTACTGGCTAGCTTTTGTTGTGTAATATATTGGTTTGTTTTGTGTTGCTATGATAAAAAAAATACCCTGACAAAAACAAGAGAGAAAGGGTTTGTTTGTCTTATACTTTCAGAAGGTGACAACTGGTCATGGTGGAGAATACATAGAAATTGACAGGGGAGTCATGGTAGCAGGAGCAGGAAGCTGGCTGGTCACATTGTAGCCACACTCAAGAAGCAGAAAAAGGGGACAGTAAGTGGGGGCCAGACTATAATACTTTCAAGTCCATATCCAGTGATCTCTAGCTATACTTTATCTCTTAGATGTTCCATAACCAGGGCTGGAGAAATGGCTTAATGGGTAAGAGTGTATATTGTTCTTGCAGAGGACCCTAGTTAGATTCCCTGTACCCATGTCATGTGGGTCACAACTGTCCATTACTCCAGCTCCAAAGAGATCCAATGCCTCTTGTCTCTATAGACACCAACACATGCATG
>CAJQZJ010035045.1:882068-893205 GCA_907164525.1 Lophiomys imhausi | reverse complement strand
TATCAAAGAAAACACTACAAAGTCCAAATCCACGAATCGAAATCTTCAGGCTATCTCCTAGCAATATTCTATATTTATATATTTGATCATTGGGAGAACAACAGCTTTCTTGGAGCTTAGAGCCATAGTGATGGCCAGATATTGGTTCATGCATGGAAACTGGACCCTTAGGGATATGTAGGGATCCTGAATGTAAGGTTAGTGATACAGACAAAGTGTCCACTGGAACAAGTCTGGATACTGTGTTTTCTGAAGCAGGTCTGGAACCTGATCCTCTGGGATATACAACCTGGTCTTTGATCCATTTTCATTTTAATTGTACATGGTTTGATGAAGATCAAGACCAAACTAATTCTTTTGCACATGAATATTTACTTAGTCCAGTAGTTTTTGTTTGAAAACACATTCTTAGCCTTCTTAGTTGGTTGGGCATACTTGTGAAATCCTATTTACTATAGGCATTGGGGTTTATTTCTGGATTCTCAGTTTAATCTCACTGCTTTCCATGTGTATATCTCTATTTTAGGATTTCTATACTCGTGTAGTAAACATTTTGAAATCAGAAAGTGTGAATTTTCTAAAGACATTTTGCAGCAAAGATTATTTTGACTCCTAATTGTCCCTTTCAAAAACATAGGAATTTTAAAATTGACTTTTTCTTTTCTGAAGTAAAAGACAGTTGAAAATTTCACAGAAGTTGTATTAACTTGCAGATCACTGTTTTCTATTTTCATTCAATTGAATTTTAAAGTGTTTATTTTTGTTTTAATCCTATTTGCAGAAGGATTTGTTTCAATGTTATAAAAAATATAGTTCATCTCTATCATTTTTTCCTTGGCCCTCAGGATCTCTTGGGAAAAAAAGAATTGTTTTCATGTGTTAATTAGATGGCTGGTGGTTAAGGGTTCAGAATAGCTAAACCCTGAATAGCTTCAGAATCCATCTGGGCTTGTCACCAGAAAGGTCAGGTATGGCTAGACATGTAGAGAAGATGCAGCTTCAGTAGATGCCAGTGGTCAGTGATGTAATCAATCTGATCTAATGAAGCCTTCATAAAATTCCAAACAGATAAAGTATGGAGCACTTTTGGATTGACTAATATTGTGAAGGTTCCTGGAAGATAGGACAGCAAGGAACACAGAAGCACTGCCTCCTATTTAGCATACCTTGACCCATGCATCTATTTCTTTTGACTATACAATATCCTTTGTCACAATCTTTATAATAAGTAGGGAAATATAAGCCAAGTTCTCTCTGAGTTTTGTTAGCTGTCCCACTCAGACCTGAAAAGGCAGTCTTAGAAATCTTAGTTTGAAAACCAGGCAGAGTGGAACACACCTCTTATTCCAGCACTCAGGAGGCAGAGGCAGAGGGATCTTTGTGAGTTTTGGGGGCCAGTCTGGTCACAGAGCAAGTTTCAGGACAGCCAGGGCTACACGGAGAAATTCTATCTTGAAAAACCAAAAAATCGCCTTTAATCCCAGCACTTGGGAAGCAGAGGCAGGTGGACCTCTGTGAGTTCAAGGCCAGCCAGGTCTACAAAGCGAGTCTAGGACAGCCAGAGCTGTTATACAGAAAAACCCTGTCTCGAAAAAACAAACAAAAAAAAATAAAGAAAGAAAAAAGAAAAACCAAAAAGGAAAACAGGAAAAAAAATCTCAGTTTGAAGCAGGTCTGACAAATAAATACAGGTCACAAATGAGAGTTGACATTATTATCTAAAGTGAGGTATAGTTTGTGAAACAAAGAACTTAATTTATCAGGTCAAATATTTTTAGGGAGATAGTTTTAGGATTACAATTAATCATAGTACATCCAGTTCATGCCTGTTGAAGATCTGCTTTTTATGGGGCTGGAGAGATGGCTCAGTGGTTAAGAGCACTGGCTGCTCTTCCAAAGGACCTGGGTTCAAATCCCAGCACCCACATGGCACTTCACAGCTGTCTGTAATTGTCGAGCATGGTGGCGCACACCTTTAATCCCAGTACTAGGGAGGCAGAGGCCGGTGGATCTCTGTGAGTGCAAGTTGGCAGAGATTCAAGTTATTTCCAACTTTAGCTCTATCTGACCCAACAAATTATCATATTTTTAGTATCTTAAACAGCACACATTTATTTCTCATGTTCCTGGATGCCAGGAAGTTTAAGGTTAAGGCTCTGATCAATTTGGCATGTGAGGCAAGGTCTCTTCTTCACTCCCCTGACCCCGGCCACTTTTTATTTAATCTTCTCTAATATATTATATCCCAACTGCAGTATATCCTCCCCCCAGTATCTACCCCCACCCCCATTTCCCCCAGATACAACCCCCTCCACCTCCCTTCAGAAAAGAGGAAGCCTCTCAGAGACATCAAATGTGGAGCCTGACTGAATCCATGTTCAAAAAAAGATTCCATTTTGTATTAAGTTTGACTCAGAGCTGACCTCCAGTTCCAGAACAACAACAAAATGTATCCAACCTTGCATTCCAGGGGTGTTCCCTCCTCATCACCGGACAGCTCACTCTGAGAAAGCACCCAGAAAATCTAAACAAACTTTCTGGTGGTCAAGCTGACCTCAGCTGGTTAGTCAGTAACAATGAGCCAATCAGAAATGGACATGACTGGCTACCCAAATGTCATCCAATCATATGGTAAAGAACCTGCTTCTTTGTCTGAGTCTCTATATAAACTCTGTACTTTTGGGTCTGGGGGCTCTCAACTCAAACTGCTGTGTCAGTGATGTTGAGAGTCCAAGCTCTGAGCTTGAATAAACAGCCCTCATGTATTTACATCAGTGTTGGCTCCTGGGTGGTCTTTGGGGTCTCGAGAACTGGGCAGAACACCACCAAATACCACATAATAAACTACAATAAGACCAGGTACATGTCTCATATCAAGGCTGGACCAGGCAACTTAGTAGGAGGAAAAATGTTCCAAAGGCAAGCAAAAGAGTCCGAGATCAGTCCCTGATCTCACGGTTAGGAATCCCACAAGAATACCAAGCCACACTACATAAACAAAACATATGTGCAGAGGACCAAGGTCACACCCATACAGGCTCCCTGATCTCTGTGACCCCACTTTGAGTCCTGGTCAGTTGATTCTGTAGGCCATGTTCTTGTGGTGTCCCTGACTTATCTGCAGAGCCTCTTCCTACTTGTATTTGCTCATCATCTTTTTTGTTTTGTTTTGTTTTTTGAGACAGGGTTTCTCTGTGTAACAGCCCTGGCTGTCCTGGAACTCACTTTATAGACCAGGCTGGCATTGAACTCACAGAGGATATCCGCCTGCCTCTGACTCCCGAGTGCTGGGATTAAAGGTGTGCACCACCACACCCCCACCTTTCATTATCTTATCTCCTTACATCGTGCCAAGAAGAGAGAGAGCTAAGTCTTCTGCCTCTTCCTATAATGACACTACATTTATGAGAACTAACTTTTATGACCTAATTAATTCACAAAAGTCCTATCTCCAAATGCCATCACATTTGGGAGTATACATCAACATATGTGTTTGTGGAGGCATAGAATAATCCTTACCATAGCCTGAACTTAGCTAAATCATTTAATCATTCTCATACTTTCTTGTGACTTCTTCAGGATTATCTCTACAAAACTGAATCATCTGAAGATAGAGTTAGTTTTATACCTTTCTGTTTTGGATACATTTTATTTCTTTTTCTTGCCTAATTCTCCTTCCTAGACTGTCTCCTACAATGATAAGTAGAAATGATGGCCAATATATTACTTTTATTTGGTTGAGAACATTTCCCTTTATTCCTGGCTTGTTGACATCATTTGTTGTCCTTATCATGAAATTAAATTTTGTTAAATCCCTTTTTAGTGAAAACTAAAATAATTATGTGACCCTTCCCATTCATACTACTGAAGTGTATGACATTCGTTGAGGGTCTTTTCTTAGCCTTTTCAATTGAATACAATATATAATGACACAAAATCCACTATTTTAATAATTTTAAGTGACATCAAGTACACTTACATTGCTGTAAAACTATTACCATGATATCTGTTTTCTAAACTTTTCCATTATCACAAACAGAAAATACCCATTGTTAGATGATTCCTCATTCACCCTTCCTCCCTTCAGCCCCTAGCTATGTCTGTGCATTTGTTTATTCTGATATCTCATCTGAGAAGAGTAATATAATTTTGTTATTCTGTACTGAGTTTTAATTAACATTTTTGATGTCCATTGGGGCCTAGGGTTTCACTTAGCTGAAGGTGCTTCGTGATTTGCCCTAGATCCTGGATTAGATCTCAAGTATTGCAAAGAAAATAATTTTTATTACCTTTCAAGGATGAATAATATTGCACTTCATACATAAAACATGTATTTGTCAACTCATCTGACAAAAAAATAGGACTATTTCTTTTGATTATTGTGGATAATATTGTTGTGAGCAGTGAAGTGCAAGTGTTTGTTTGAATCCCTGTTTTCTGCTCGTTTGCATACTGAAGTGTAGAATTGATGGATCACATGCCTGACCTTTGAGGATCCAACACTGTTTTGGGTCCACATCAGCAATGTCCAAGTTCATTCCTTCGCATGTGACAATCCAGTCTTCACAGCACCATATATTGAAAGGAATGTCCTAATTAGTGCTCTTCTCAGAAAGTAATTGATCAAAAGGCTGGAGAGACATCTTTCTGGCTAAAAACACTTGTTGCTCTTTCAGAGGGCCTAGGTTCAATTCCCAGCACCCACATGGTGACTCACAACTGTTTGTAACTCCAGTCCCAAGGGATCTATTCCCCTCTTCTGAGCCCTGAGGGTACTAGGCATGCACATGGTGTATATACATACATGAAGGCAAAATATAAATAATACAAAAATAAATATAAAATTTAAAACAATTAATTGACTGTATATGTTTGGATTTATTTACAAAATCAGTACATCTGTATTTCTGACACTATTATACTGTTTTGTTTTTCTTTATCATTTATTTACTACTTCAAGTTACATCTCCATTACCACCTCCTCCCTTCACTCCCTCCTGGTCACACCCTGCCACCTTCTACCCCCTCTACCACCCATCCCACCCCTCCAGTGTGGAGTGCCTCAATGTATGAGCCACCCTCAGTTCATTAGTCACATGAGGTCTAAGAGCTTCCTCTTGCACAGAGGCATACATGACAGTTCCACTAGGGTGTAGTGTCCCACTAACAGGTAACCAAGTCCATGTTCCTGTTCTTTTGGGTCTATTGGTTATTGTCTATTGTACTATATGGCTAAATCCAGTTATAAGTGAATATATGCCATGTGTATCTTTCTGAGTCTGAGTTAGCTCACTCATAACAAACTTTTCTAATTCCATCCATTTGGTTGCAAATTGCATGATTTCTTTGTTTCTGATGGCTGAGTAGTATTCCATTGTGTAGATGTACCACAGTTTTTTTTTTTTTTTTTTATCCATTCTTTGCTTGAAGGACATCTGGGTTGTTTCCGGTTTCTAGCTATTACAGATAAAGCTGCTATGAAAATAGTTGAGGAGATGTCTGTGGATTGGTGAGGAATCTTTTGGATACATGCCCAGGAGTGATATGGCTGGGTCTTGAGGTAGAGCTATTTCAAGTTATCTAAGATATCACCAGACTGATTTCCATCATGGCTTTACAAGTTTGCACTCCCACCAGCAATGAAGGAGTGTTTCCCTTTCTCCACAACCTTGCCAGCATGTCCTTTTTTTGAGTTTTTGATCTTAGCCATTCTAACAGGTGTGAGATGGAATCTGAGAGTCATCTTGAGTTACATTTCTCTGATGATTAAGGATGCTGAACATTTCTTCAAGTGTCTCTTGGCCATTTGAGATTTCTCTTTTGTGAATTCTCGGTTTAGCTCAGTACCCCATTTTTTGATTGGGTTATTTGGTTTCTTGGTGTTTAATTTCTTGAATTCTTTATAAATTTTGGATATTAGCCCTCTGTCGGGTGTAGGGTTGGTGAAGATCTTTTCCCAATCTGTAGGCTGCCATTTTGTTCTAATGACACTGTCCTTTGCCTTACAGAAGCTTTACAATTTCATAAGGTCCCATTTATTGATTGTTGGTCTTAGGGCCTGAGCTATTGGTGTTCTGTTCAGGAAGTTGTCACCTGTGCCAATGAGTTCGAGAGTTTTCCCTACTTTCTCTTCTACTAGATTTAGTGTGTCGGGCTTTATGTTAAGGTCTCTGATCCACTTGGACTTAAGTTTTGTGCAAGGTGATAAGTATGGTCTAATTTCATTCTTTTACATGTCAACATCCAGTTAGACCAGCACCATTTGTTGAAGATGCTGTCCTTCTTCCATTGTATGATTTTGGCTTCTTTGTCAAAAATTAAGTGACCATAGATGTGTAGGTTTATTTCTGGGTCTTCGATTCAATTCCATTGGTCAGCTAGTCTGTTTCTATACCAGTACCATGCTGGTTTTATTACTATTTCTCTGTAGTACAGCTTGAAATCTGGGATGGTGATACTTCCAGATTTTTTTTTTTTTTTTGTACAGGATTGATTTAGCTATTCTGGGTTTTTTGTTTTGTTTTGTTTTGTTTCCATATGAAGTTGAGGGTTGTTCTTTCAAGGTCTCTAAAGAATTGTGTTGGAAGTTTGATGGAAATTGCATTGAATCTGTAAATTGCTTTTCAGACCAGTTTCGCTCATGAACATAGATGCGAAAATACTCAATAAAATACTCAATAAAAAACCGAATCCAAGAATACATCAAAAATATGGTCAAGTAGGCTTCATCCCATGAATGCAAGGTGGTTCAACATACGAAAATCCATCAACATAATCTACGACATAAACAAGCTGAAAGAAAAAAACCACAAAATCATCTTGTTAGGTGTTGAAAAAGCATTTGACAAAATCCAATACCCCTTCATGTTAAAAGTCTTAGAGACAGCTGGCATACAAAGACCATACCTAGAAATAATAAAGGTAATATACACCAAGCCAGTAGCTAATATCAAATTAAATGGAGAGAAACATAAAGCATTTCCCCTAAAATCAGAGAAAAGGCAAGGATGCCCATTCTCTCCATATATCTTCAACATAATACTTGAAGTTCTAGACAGAGCAATAAGACAACTAAAGGAGATCAAGAGGATACAAATTGGCAAGGAAGAAGTTAAATTATCCTTATTCACAGACGATATAATCGTATACATAAGTGACCCCAAAAATTCCACCAGAAAACTACTGCAGCTTGTAGACTCTTTTAGCAAGGTGGCTGGATACAAAATTAATTCAAAAAAATCAGTAGCCCTTCTTTACACAAAAGGTAAATGGGCCGAGAAAGAAATTAGGGAAGCAACACCCTTCACAATAGCCACAAATAATATAAAAAACAGTGGGGAGGGGTAACTGTACCCAACCAAGTAAAAGACCTGTAAAACAAAAACTTCAAGTCCTTGAAAAAAGAAATTGAAGAAGATATCAGAAGCTGGAAAGATCTCCCATGTTCGTGGGTAGGTAGGATCAACATAATAAAAATGCCTATCCTATTATACTTTTTTGATTACTATTTCTTTGTAATATAACTGAAATCAAAAGTTTGATGCTTCTTGCATTTAAAAATATTTAAGTTAGTGTACCACATAACTTTAGTTTTCTTAGAATGACTTTGGCTATTTGGGATCTTTTTGTGGTTCCATGAGTATTTTAAAATTATTTTCTTTCTGTCTCTTTGAAAAATGCCTTTGACATCTTTAAATTTCTATACTACCTTGAGGATTATATGCATGTTAAAAAACCCTTTCTGACCTTGGTGCAAAAAATATCTTTCCATTTGTTTCTGCTTATTTGCACTCATAACTTATCACTCACCTTTCACCTGTCCAGTTTAGCTTATTCTTAAGTATTTTTGATCTTTAAATTAAGTTATTGAACCTTATTTATTTATTTATTCATTCATTCATTTATTTATTCATTTATTGGTGTGTGTACATGCGTGTGTGTGTGTGTGTGTGTGTGTGTGTGTGTGTGAAAGAGCACATACATGCCACTGTGAAAAAGTGTTTGAAAGGCAATGAACAATTTGCTGGAGTTGAAGCTGCTTGTCCACCACTTGGGTTCTAGGGTTCAAACTCAAGGCTTTAGGCACTTTTACTTCTGGAACCATCTTGCTTCATCCCTTCAGGTCTTTTGATGTTATCATAAATGACACTGACTTATTCTTTAGGCAAATCATTATTTATGTGTAGAGATGTCACAGATTTTTGTATATTGATTTTATATCCTGAAACTTTACTATTTCCATTTGAGTTCTAATCATGGGGGGGGCAGATTCATTGGAAAGGTGTAGATACAAGATCATGTTATCTGGAAATAAGCAAATTGACTTCTTGTCAATTTGGATATCTTTTATTTTTCTGTGAGTGCTTCTGATAATGCTTATGTATTATGACAGTATTTATTTTTATTTTTGTCTTGCATAAAATCTTAAAATAGAAGAAAAGCTTTGTTTTATCCCACTGATAGTCGTGTTAGTTGTGTATTTTTCACAAACAGCTTCCCCCCTTTCGGTTTTTTCAAGACAGGGTTTCTCTGTATAACAAACCCTGACTGTCCTGGACTCACTTTGTAGACCAGGCTGGCCTCAAACTCACAGAGATCTGCCTCTGCCTCCCAAGTGCTGGGATTAAAGGTGTGTGCCACCACACTGGGCCACAAATAGTTTTTTATGGGGAGAAAATTTCAATTTTTCACAGTTTTTATCAAGAAAGGATATTAAATTTTGTTTTTGTTGTTGCTGTTTGGACAGTGTCTCACATATGCCAAGTTGGTCCTAAGTTTGCTATAGAGCCAGGATTTACCTTGAACTTTTGTCCTCCTGTCTCCACCTCCCAAAGATGATTGCTTTTAGCATCAATTGACATGATCATATGGTTTTTGTCTATAAGTTTATGTGTTGTATCACATTGAATAATGTATGTAAGCTAAGAGGACTTGAAACCCCCATTGGGGATAAATCTCACTTGGTAATGTGTATAATTTGATGTATTGTTGAATTTGATTTGCTGATATTTTCTTTAGGCCTTTTTGACACACATATTTATCAGATATATTTGACTATAGTTTTCTCTAATTATACTGTTTTCATCTGGCTTATATATTAAGATTTTATTGGCTTCAAAAAATGTGTTATTTTCAATTATATTTCATTTTGGAGCAAATTCTATTTAAAATTACCTCCTATTTATGCCGTTACTTACAAAAAAAAAAAAAAAAAAAAGTCCAGATCCAGCCTGCACTCGGACCTGTACACCCAAGAGGGAAAAAAAGCCGCACCACAAGAGCAAAGGAGATTTAAAGCATCCATTCAAGGAATCCAGGGACAACTGGACAACGGAAACCTCAGCAGAAAACAGATCAGACACCAAAGAAGACGAGTGGCCCAGATGATCCAGCCTTGCAGACTTCTTCAATAGCAGTTTCCTCAAAAGTCTATAACCACAACAACTCAAAATCGCTAAGATCGTTCAGCTCCACAGACTACTCCAGCCAGATCTTCAGTAAAGTTCTGAAGATCAGCTTCTGTCTATGAACTTCGTAGGACATCTAAATAGCTGAGCACAAAGGGACTGAACATCAAATGATTCTATTAACATTTTTAACCATTTTTCCATTCTTATTTGGGCCCCAAACAGGTTTACTACGTCCCAAATCAGCAGGAAGTCATTTTAAGAGAACAACATCCCATCCCCAGAAGGTGGGGAGGGTGTTCTCCCCCTTTGGTTATTTGATAGATAATAGAAAATTTTGTTATTTAGGGGAAAAGACTACAAGCTGTTAAATGGTCTTGTTAAATGGGTTTTGGAGGTTAGACCCAGGGACTTCTCTCTTTTGCTTTTCTGTATCCTCCTTTCTCTCCTATATAGGAGTGAACAGACTTGAGAAAAATGGGACATAGACATAGTATAGGAAAGAACAAGAAAAAAGGACAGATTATTGAATATAGCTTTATACCTTTGTATACTGATACAAAATTAATATTATATTTGGCTAAATTGGTATTGATCATTGTATATTAATGCAAAATTAAGATTGTATAGGGCTACATCGGTATTGATCTTTGTATATTGATACAAAATTAAGATTATATTTGGCCACAATGGTATTGACCCTAGTATATTAATGTAAAATTAAGATTGTATTGGGCTACATCGGTACTGATCTTTGTATATTGATACAAAATTAAGATTATATTTGGCCACATTGGTATTGATCTTTGTATATTGATACAAAATTAAGGGTAACGCTTCTTAAAGGTATTGTTTGTAGTAATACTTAAAAATGAAATGTCAAGTTTTGACCTCTCGCTACCAACCGACATAAACTGTTTAGGATAATTAAGAAACGGAAACTAATAGTCATGAAAACGTGTCATTTTGTTAGTTACTATGACAGTCTATCACAGTTATTTTCTAAGCTACTCAGAAATCAAGTTGCTAAGAGACAAGCAATATTTGCTTATCTAAATATAAGAGATAGATAGGGCATCTTCAAAAACCTCAAGAGATCTGCAGAATATGGCATTCAAAGATGTTTTCTTAAGATTTTTTGATATCGAGACATGTCAGCTCCTGACAGCACCCCCTATTCTACTTCAAGTAGAAGATGAGCATCGAAGAATCTCCAGTGGGAGATGATTGAATTGGTGGTAAGCCTTTCTCTTGGCAAGAAAAACTCCTTGCTTCAACTGTAGACAGACTTCTGTTCAAAAAGGACAAAACTTGGAAGCAGATAAGTCGACAGCCTATCTCTGCCAAGACAGGGTAGGTAAGTCCTTCATAATTCCTGCCCTACAATCAATGTCTGTCAGAGAAACGGGGCCAAATGGCTGAAGATTGATGCTGTAATGTATGGAGAGAAAATGGGAACTGTCCAGGCAGCCACTGGTTGTCATTTCTTAGTTTTGGAAGCTGCAGGCCCTGCACTTCCTATATAATCAGATATATTTATCCCTCTCAGGTCAGAGGTGGTTGAAGAATAGATAGCTAGAGTCTCATAGTTAAATTTTGAGTTGTTTAGGAATCAAGAGGGTGTTCTGGATCTAAGAAGATACTTTTAAAGTTATGAGGCGAGTTAGTATGAAAGCTGTGTTCGATATAGAACTTTAAACTCATGGAGATAGTAGAATGTTAAAGTCAGG
>CAJQZJ010035045.1:859313-881968 GCA_907164525.1 Lophiomys imhausi | reverse complement strand
TGGTTGAAGAATAGATACCTAGAGTCTCATAGTTAAATTTTGAGTTGTTTAGGAATCAAGAGGGTGTTCTGGATCTAAGAAGATACTTTTAAAGTTATGAGGCGAGTTAGTATGAAAGCTGTGTTCGATATAGAACTTTAAACTCATGGAGATAGTAGAATGTTAAAGTCAGGTGCCAAATACATATGGACTGGACATTGAGAATGTATGCTAAGCCATATAACTCTTATAATTGTGGCCTATTTATTTCTGTTGTTTTGTATTGTATTTATAGTTATAAGAAAAAGCCGGGTGGTGGTGGCACATGTCTTTAATCTCAGCACTTGGGAGGCAGAGGCAGGTGGATCTTTGTGAGTTCGAGGCCAGCCTGGTCTACAAAGTGAGTCCAGGACAGCCAGGGCTACACAGAGAAACCCTGTCTCGAAAAAACCAAAATAAAAAAAGAACCATTTTTTGGACTGAAAGGGAGAGCTGTTGGGGGGAAAAGAGAATTACTTTAAACTAAGAAAAAGAAGGGAAGAGGATGGGGGGTTGAGGGGGAGGAGGGTGGAAGGGTGGGACTGGAGGGGGGAGTAGGTAAGGGATTGTGATTGAGATATAACTTGAAGAAACAAAAAATAAATTATTAAAAAAAAAATCCAACAACTCTCAATACTACCAATCTGAGAAACAACCATATATACAACATGTGAATTTTTGAGGGACACATCTAAATCATAGTATTAGACCCCTTAATTTCAAGGCTTATAACACAAAATGCATTCATTCCTTTCCTGAGTCCCAAAATCTTAAATGTTCCAGCATCAATATACACATTACAAGTCCAAAAATCACATCTAAGGCTCTATTGTGAGCCCCTTGTCAAATACTAATTTTAGAAACAATTTACCATCTCTGTATTTTGTTGTGCACTCCTGAGAAGATAAAGCAGTAGAATTTCAAATTCCAGTCCAGCTAGGCTGTATATTGAGATCCTATCTTGAAAACAAAATAAAACAAAAGCCAAAAAAAGTTTATATACTTCCCAGATATGTTAGTTGGACAGAGATAGAATTATTTGCCTACTCCAAAAAGGAGAAAAGGGCAGGAAATATAAAGCAATTTGCAAAAGGAAAGATCAAACCACACCAAGCTGCCATTAAATCTTTGAGCTCCAAGTCTGAAATCTGTTGCAATGCTTCATTGGGAGGCAGGTCCCTAGGTTCTAGGGCAGCCTCACTTACTCTTGGTCATTCTCAAAAGCTGCTTGGTGATATTGACAGTTTATCCTGGTTTATGCCATTGTCTCTACCTCTCTGAGATTCTCTCTGTGGCTGTCAAAACTCTAGCAGGCATTGTCTCACAACAAGCTCTCAGTGGGATTCTGGTCCTGTGACAAGCTTTCCACATTTAACCCTTGTTGCTAGTAACCTCTGTCTGCTGCTAGCACTACCAGCTATTGGTTGTGCTTCTTCAACAGCTGGAGCTATGAACTGCCTTGCTAATTGAATGCAGAGAAGCAACTTCCAAGGAAGTTACATCTAACAGACTGATGGTTATGGTTATGCAATTCTATGAAGCTATATGGTCTTCCCCAGGAATGTGATAGATAGGGTACTTCAAAGATTTTTTTGTTGTTGTTTTTTTGAGACAGGGTTTCTCTGTATAACAGCTCTGGCTGTCCTGGCCTCTCTTTGTAGACCAGGCTGGCCTTGAACTCACAGAGATCTGCCTGCCTCTGCCTCCCAAGTGCTGGGATTAAAGGCGTGTGCCACCACCGCCTGGCTCTTCAAAGATTTTTAAGGTCCTCTTGAGATTCTTTGCTGATTATAATTATAGTTGAAACTAATCTTATCAGCAAGCAGTTAGCCAAAACCTTATCTCTTATATGTGATTATTTTTCTCCTTCCATTGCCAGATTGTTGTACATTTTCTAAATATTTCTATTCGGTATTTTACTTTTCAGTCTCGATATATGTGACTAAGAATTTCCAGTAATACCTATGTAGCAATTCCAATATCCTGGATATTGTTTTTCAAATAGCTTTCGAGAAAGAATTGGTCATGTCTTACTTTGAAATTTGGCCTTCTACAAATCTTAGGGTGGAAACTACAGCCAAGTTCTATGTTGTGCTGTAACAAGATGATTTTCTTTCCTTGAATTTCTAATAGAACTCACCTCATTTCCAACTGAGACTAGTACCCTGGTCTCCTCAGCTTTTGATCCCTTGTCAGAATCTCCAGTAACTCTCTATTATGGCACACCAGGCTTTTAATATTTATTCCTTCAAACAATTCCAATCTAAGTATAATCCAGATTGACTGTCAATTCTACATAAGTTCCAAGCTCTCATGATGTGCTCATCAAATTGTCTTCTAAATAACTCTGTTGATGCTGAGAGCTTAGTCCTTATTTCAGCTTTGTTTAGACAAGCATCTGTTTTCAGTTTTCAGTGACAATTGCAGATACTCATAATTTGTCAAGTGGCTGTGAATAAAGGGACTGTTGAATGTTCAAGTATAAATGGAGCAGGACTGGAGAGATAGCTCAGCAATGAAGAACATTGCTGCTCTTCCAGAGAACTTAAGTTCAGTCCCCAAGACTCTTATCAGGCAGACCAAAATCACCTGTCCAAGAGTCCTATGAGCCATAGCAGGGCAGGGGGTGACTCCTACAGGACAAGACTGAGTAGTGTGTAGCTCTAGTTCTGAAATGTTTGACCCCCCCCCTTTGGCCTTCATAGTTTGTGTGTGTGTGTGTGTGTGTGTGTGTGTGTGTGTGTGTGTGTGCATGTAAGCACACATGCACACTAAAAAAGAATATATATACATATATATTTGTAAATGAAGTGTCTATATCATTTCCTCAAAGACTCAGGGAATAATGTCAAAGAGGGGATAAAAATAATGTAAGAGCTACAAGAAGGGTGAGGAAAGGTGTGAAATGCTGACTTTAAGGCATGACTGCTGTACTCTTGAACACACAGAAGCTGCCATAACATGCCTGAGATTGGGCCTGATAACCTCTTGTCATGGAGTAACTCATGGTGGCCCACTGGTCCTTGAGGATTTATACATAGTTAGTGGTTGATGAAAGACTTTTCCTGGGTAGATGCAACACACCTGGTACTCATGCCAAAAAGGAAGCCTGTGACAGACAAAATGATGTGTACATCAAAGTCCGACTTGGTGAACCAATGAGTTCTTATTGTTATTACTTACAGGAGTTGTGGAGAAGAAGTTACTTACAGGAGTAGGGATGACTCAAAAATGGGTGCATCACCAAAAAAGCCACTCCCAAAGCATGTGATGACTCCTTGATGTATGCCAAGAGCTGTCTGAACCCCTTTTAAGCAGCTCCACATAGCTAAAAGATCTCCTCTCTGCACATTTGTTGGCCGGTCTCTTCTCTTAGCAATTGTTTACTCTTTCTATAAAACTAAGACCTTGCAAGAATCTTCCAAAGACTTTGCTTGGCCCAGTGTGTGCTGAGCCTCTCCTTTGCTCCAGGAGGGACTATTTCAATTTGGTGGAAACATCCCACTATGAAAAAGGAGGAGACATTTTATCCAGTAGTGTAGCCACCAGTAAGGTGCCTGTGATCCTGTAAAGAAACCCTCACCCATGCTTCCTTCCCAACCCTAGTGAAAGTCAGAGAGTCATACAACATGAAGAGATGAAAGGGGAGCTATTTGGGGAAAGGAATAGGATTGGTGGGAGTGAGAGGGGTCAAGATAGGGTCAAGGAGTGAATATGATTAAAATACATCATATATCTGTATAGCAAGGTCATAACAAAATCATCATTATGTGTAATTAATATATCTTAATAAAATTATTGAAAAATATGAACAGTTTCAAGTCAGTTCTAATTAGAATAGAATGCTCCTTGATGCCAATTTTCTGTATCATTTCTGGATCATTATGATATATTAAATGAGGTATGTGGACTTCATAGAACAAAGATTCATTTAGCTTACAGTTCTAGAAAGGCAAGGGATTGATACTGGCATCAAGTTGTCTTTGGTGGGGACATGTGAGAGGCAGAGATCATATTACCAAACAAAAGGTAGAGGGAAAGTGGCCAGAAATATGTTCTCAATAAAACCCAACTGTCATATTTTTCACCATAATATTTTTAATGATTCTTTGGGTATTTCATATCACACCCCATCATACTCATTCCCCAGTCCTTTCATGTCCACCACCCCACCCTTGCAACCTCCTTGACCAAAAAAATAAAATTAAAATTTAAAAAAAAGGAAAGTATCTGGTTGATACTGCTCCTGGACGATGTCTGCTCTTGAAAGTAAAGTATTGAAATCTCACACTGTTAATTGTCCTGGTGGGTAGCCATTCTTTGAACTCAAGTGTTTGTCTCTTAAGATTGCATGCTATGATATTAGGTGCATATGTGTTTGCTATCATTAATCTTCTTGATGAAATTGATGCCTTGAGCATTATAAAGTGATGTTCTTTGACTCTCCTTAGAAGTTTTGCCTTGAAGACGCCTGTTTACTTTAAAATTGCATTTCCTTGGAATGTCATTTTCTAGACTTTCCTTTTAATTCTGTGTGTTTTAATGGTGAACTGTGTTTCCCGTAGGTACTCTTATCTTATATGGATCGATATGTTCACTTACCTTTTATCCATTCAACCAATCCGTATTTTCTTTTCTTTCTTTTTTTTTTTTTTTTTTTTTTGGTTTTTCAAGACAGGGTTTCTCTGTGTAACAGCCTGGCTGTCCTGGACTCACTTTGTAGACCAGGCTGGCCTCGAACTCACAGAGATCGACCTGCCTCTGCCTCCCAAGTGCTGGGATTAAAGGCATGCACCACCAACTCCCGGCCGTATTTTCTAATTAGAATATTCAATCCATTTCCATTATTGGATGCTGTGCAGTTATTCTTGTCATTTTTTTCTTTAACTGAAGTCCTCTGTTCTCTTCTTTGTGTCTTCATCTTTGTGTTTAGATAATCTGCTATGCTTTAAGATTTTGCTTGATTTATCTGCTCATTTATTTATTCATTTATTGTGTTAATTTGTTTGTAGTAGTTGGTTATTGAACCCCAAACCTCTTGCATGTAACTTCAACACTCTAAAACTGAACTACATCCCCAGCTCATTGTGTGTGTGTGTGTGTGTGTGTGTGTGTGTATGTGTGTGTGTGTGTGTGTGTGTGTGTGTGTGTGTGTGTGTGTGTGAGAGAGAGAGAGAGAACAAGAGAAACAGAGAGAGGGAGGGAGAGAGAGAAGGCTTTTTTCTAATTAAATATGTGTTTAATTACTAATTAGTACGTGACTTAGGCAGACAGAAACATTAAGACTTGTCAGATATTAAAAAGAACATTGAGAAACTCAGAGCCTTGTCATTTCTTTTTTTTAATGTTTATTTATTACTTCAGGTTACATTTCCATCACAGTGTCCTCTTTCCACCCCTCCCAGTCCCACCCTCCCACCCTCTACTCCCTAACCCTTCCAACCCACTCCTCTGGAGTGGAGTGTCCCTACATAACAGTCCCCCGCCCCAGTTCAACAGTCATGTGAAGGCCAAGAGCCTCCTCATACACTGGGGGCCTACAAGGCAGCACCACTAGGGCAAAGTGTCTCACTGACAGGAAAAGAAGTCTATGTTCCTGTTCCCTTTGGTGCATTGGTTGTAGTATAGTTATTCTTGTAGGTAAGAGAGAGAATATCCTGAGCAGAGAGAAAAAAGGAAGCAAACTGGACATGAACAGAGCTATCTTCAAGAAAAGTGAGAATGAGGGGTACCTTATTTGAGAGGAGGGAAGCCTGTGAACTGCAGCACCCTGGAAGCATGGTGGAAGAGGAGTGGAGGGAGGTGAGAAGGGCCAGGAGACTAATTTGGACTTTGAAATGCATAAATGCATGTGAATGGGACAGATTGAAGTAGCCTGGAGCCCAGCATGGGCTTTGATATGTAACCACAGGTATCTGCCAAGGGAATTGGGGCTTTCTACAGGCAGAAACCTATTTTTCAGGTTCCTGAGAAATGCTTGCTGTAGGCTTTTAGCAATCCTTGTATAATCCAGCTTGAGCTGAGCTAAGATTGTCACTTCTGGATTTATGCACTGCCTGTTGGAATTTGGGAAATTGGAGTTTCCTTTGGAATGGACACCGATTTTTGTTCGACCTACTGAGTTCTTCATTTCCAATATTTCTTTTGCATCTGCATTAAACTAACTCTTTCTTGAATTTCTCATTTGTATTCTGTATTATCTTCCTAATTTCATTTGAATGTTTTTATCTCAAATCACATTGAGCTTTTAAAAACATCACTCTTTGGGATTGCTATTAATTTCACCCATTTCAATTGTTGACATATAAACCACAGCTCTCCTCTTAAAGAGAGTAAAAGAGAATTTATTCTGGAGCCATTGTGAATACCTATGGCCTGGGAACACAAATTTAGGTTCCCCCAAAATCCATGTTCCAACATGGAAGCAATTTCATAAATTTTTTATAGTTGTACTGAACCAAGAAAGTCATAAATCAAGGTAAGTTTAAAATACATTGTTGAGTACACCAGAGGGGAAGGTACAATGAGCTGGAAGAAGCTTTTTTTATAGGCCTATGGTTCTTTCATGACATTCTTAACTCTGGGATTGATGGAAGCTAGTGTCCTGCTAAGTTAATAGCTTCTAATGGGTTTTTGTTTATTATCACAAGATGTAAGTTCTAAATTAACAGCTTCTAAGAGGTTTTTTTTTTTTAGGTTTTTCGAGACAGGGTTTCTCTGTGTATCCGTGACTGTCCTGGACTCACTTTGTAGACCAGGCTGGCCTTGAACTCGCAGAGATCCTCCTGCCTCTGCCTCCCGAGTGCTGAGATTAAAGGCGTGCGCCACCACGCCCATCTTTCTAAGAGGTTTTTATTTATTATAACAAGGTGTTGGTTCAAGTACAGAGTTGAGCAAGGAATGGCTGCTCCAGTAGTTAAAACTTGCTCAAGATTACGTAATTAAGACTCTAAACCTGCAAAAATTCCAATCTCTCCACAGTACTGAAATTTCAACTGGTACATTAGTCTCTGCAGACACAGATTTCTTCCAAGAGTGTTGGTTGTTCCCTTTGTTTTGTTTTGTTATTTTCCACACCCAGACAGAGATTCTTTTCAGGAATTTTCATTTACAAGATTTTCAGAAATCTTTTTCTAGAGTTATATTTTTCTTTTTTTTTTTAAAGATTTTATTTATTATGTATACAATGTTCTGTCTGCAGGTATACCTACAGGCCAGAAGAGGGCATCAGATCACATTGTGGATGGCTGTGAGCCACCATGTGGTTGCTGGGAATTGAACTCAGGACCTTTGGAAGAGCAGACAGTGCTCTTTAACCTCTGAGCCATCTCTCCAGCCCTAGAGTTATATTTTTCAATAGACTGTTTTTTCATATTTCTTTTGTCCTTGTGTTGAGATAGACACATTAGTATAGTGACTACTTTTATCACATTTATGGGATGCCCTTCTCACTGAAAATAGGTTTATTTTCATTGGTGCACATACTATCTCTTTTCCTTCTGTGGCTGTAATTAGTGAATTTGGACACAATTGTGCAAGGGTCTAGGACCCACTGTCTCTGCAGGTGACACAAGAGTTAAGATACTTCAGCTCTTCAGTTAAGATATCAACACAATTGAGATAATTGTGTTATAGACAGTACCAGCATGTGGAGTATCTATTATGTGATTACTTCTACAGACAAAAAGAATTGTGACCTTGGAGTTGATGGGACTTTGTCAAGTACAATTGATGTGGCTTCTCTTACTTGTAAGAGCCTCTGGCATTGATCATGCCAGTCGTGGTGAATGGTCTGAAGCTCGTATTTGCTGAGTAGGTGCTTCATGGCAGGAGGCAGTGACAGGAATCATGGCACCCTCTCTGAACTGCTTATGCTCAGTCTTGTTAGTAACACTTGATCAATCAGGCTACAGGAATTATAAGCAATAGGGACTGTGTAGTTATGGTTACACCAGAAATTGATGTGTGATGCCTCTCTGCTGTTCTTGGTCTTATCTCCTTAGTACTAGTGGGTTTCCCCAGGTTGGTACACCTAAACAATAGCTGGATTTATTTTCCCTGTAACTGTTTCAGCCCAAAGTCCCTTCAAGGGACAAAACAACTTTGAGTAATGTCTAGAATTAGGCAAAGTACCTCTCATGTGTAGAGTAATTTTAATCCAGCAACATGGCTACTCTGGCTGGAATACAGACACGCCTTTAATCCCAGGAGACAGAAGCAAGCAGATCTATGAGTTCAAGGCCAGCCAGCCTAGTATAGAGAAAACCTTAGGTCTAGGCCTAGTGGTACACACCTTTCATCCCAGTACCCAGGAGACAGAGGCATGCAGATCTCTGAGTTCTGTTCAGTCAATTGGGTTGAGTCAATGACATGAGAGGCAGTGCAGTGGAGTTGAGTTCATGGAAAGCAGTTCAGTTTGTGGAATTCAGAGGCAGGTTTTTGTTTTTGTTTTTTTAACAGGAGAGGGTTTCTTGTTTTGGTTTGGTTTAGTTTTAGTTTTGCTTTTTTTTTTTTTTTTTTTTGAGACAGGGTTTCTCTGTGTAGCCCTGGTTGTCCTAGACCTGCTTCATAGATCAAGTTGGCCTTGAACTCACAGAGATCTACCTGCCTCTGCCTCCCAAAGTACTGGGATTAAAGGCCTGTGCCACCAGTCCTGGCTACCAAGAGAGTTTCACAGAGACAGGTTGAAGAGAGAATAGACACAGGTGGAGAAAGAATGAACCAGAGAATGAGAAGGAGCCAGAAAATCAGAATATATTACCAAAGTTAGTATGAGGACAAGCAGAACAATTCAGTTAGAAGCTGAGAAAAGCCAATTTGAATCAGTCATCTTGTAGAGGAGTTTGAGCCAGAACAACTGAGTTGAACCAGCCAGCCAGAGTTCAGAAAAAGCTAGAAAGGGTGAGTTTATTCGGTAGTAGTCTCAGAGGTTGAAACCATTCTAGGCGTTCTCGAGACTGGACGATTCCAGGAGACGACGTTTGCTTCAGGAAAATAAAAGATACTTTTACACTTATGACCACATTTTTTTTTTTTTTTTTGGCTGTCCACACCCAGTGGTGAGGTGACAGTAGGGACTATTCTCTTTAGCTCCTTCATGTGAAATGCTCCCTGGCGTGAACAAGAGCAGAAAAACAATTTGGTCCACTCAGTTTCTTCCCAGATCTCCCTAGGCTGTACACTACAGAGGTAAGGTTGCTGCTGGAGTGCAGCTTTGCTAAAGACCACTCCAGCAAAGTCCTGTGGGCAGGGCAGCCACCGGATGTAGGTTCTTTCCCTATTCTGTGAGTTCTGAACTATTCTGTGGGAGGAGTGGCTAGAACCACAAAGATGACTGCCTTAAGTCTTGGTGCCAGTAGGAATTCACAAAGGTAGCTAAAACACTGCTCTCAGAGAGCAGACTCCTGCTCCATTTTCTAGTTCTTTTTTTTAAAGATTTTATTTATTTATTATGTATACAGTGTTCTGTCTGCATGCATGCCTGCAGGCCAGAAGAGGGCACCAGATCCCATTATTGATGGTTGTGAGCCACCATGTGGTTGCTGGGAATTGAACTCACGACCTCTGGAAGATCAGACAATGCTCTTAACCTCTGAGCCATCTCTCCAGCCCCATTTTCTAGTTCTTGAGGTATGCAACTTGCTTTTCCCTGTGCTAATATAGTTTCCTCCTTCAGCACAGGGCATTCAGCAGATTTGAGACTTTACTGAGCCTGACTTGATGTGCGAGGCAGCTACTCAGTGTGAACACAATGAAGTATCTGTGGCATTCCATAAATGGGAATATGCAGGGAATTCCGACCCCTAAAACAATTCAAATTCAGACACTAGCTCTCTTATCAAAGAGGCTCCCTGCAAGGTCACTGGAAGATCAGTGAGAATCTTTGCCAAAGCATAGCTTCTTGCTGATTTAGGTTCCCTAGCCACATAGACCACAATCTAATCTTTCCAATTGCTAGTATTGCCAGCACCTATGTTGACAGTTTGTTGGACTTTTTCATTTTTACCCCTGCAAAGGAGAGACATCTTCATGGGCTGTGCAACCTGGGTGGAATGTGCTGTTATCCCACATTTCTGAATCTTGGATCTTTCGTTCTACTTTAATCTTCCTGAGTTCCAGTGTTGTCCCATGGTTACTTATTTCAAAACTCAGCTACATATCTATTGCTTTGTGAGAGAGCACATATTTGCTGGGTCCCCCTCTTGAACATCTTGAAACATCTCTATGGTAAAAGTTTTGAAAATTAGAGAAGTACTTGTGCTAAATTCTAAATTATCCCATGAGCTTATGAAAGGGCTTCACTTGCAGTTATAGTGTCTGTAATAAAACTAAAAGAGAACCATTAAAATTTTTTGGACAGTGATCTGAATTTTCAGCATCAATTTGGACTTTGTGTGAGGTTTTTCATTTCTTAAAAAATTAAATTTATTTTATTCTATCCTTTAAATAAGCAAAAATCTTCCTTCTTTCAGTCTTTTTTGTTTGTTTTATTGTTGACTGTGTTTACTTAGGGGTTAAAGTTTATTTTATTTACTTACTATTAAAAGAGTCCATTTTTTATTACTGGAGAAATTCCTACCTCTTGCTCCAAAGGAAAGCATTCTTATCTTCCAAATCCTCTTGAAACTTGCCTCTTATTTCACACTGAAGCATTATCTCTGTCTTCAAAGCTGTTTCCTATTCAAACATTTCCAAACGATAGCCTAAAACAGAGAACAGTCACTGTCTTATTTACCAGATGGGAGAGACAGACACAGAATTGCCTTCTACCAATATGTGGATGAAAGCACTGGTAGTATATCATCTTTAAATCCACTATAGCACCAAACTTCTCTTTACTTAAACTCCCACCAACACTTCCTAGAATCTCCATCATTTGTGTAGTAGATCAATGCATACTGTCAGCTCTCATATTGCTGGCCAGTGTGTGTCAGATAATCCATGATGTTAATTTCCATTTTCTTGATTCTTAGTGAGATTCATATAATTAGTAAACATTTGTTAACTATGTTCTATATTCCAAGTACTCTTTTTTTAAGTACTTGGAGTCCATTGGTAATCATAAGTGAAGAAAAAAAAAGAAACACATTCAGGGCCTTATTTTGCAATAAGATGAATAGTATGGTTTTTTTTTAAGATTTTATTTGTTTATTGTGTATACAGTGTTCTGCCTGCATGTATACATTCACTCCAGAAGAGGGCACCAGATCTCATTTTGGATAGCTGTGAGCCACCATGTGGTTGCTGGGAATTGAACTCAGGACCTTTGGAAGAACAGCCAGTGCTCTTAAACTCTGAGCCACCTCTCCAGCCCTGAATAGTATGTTTTAATTAAGTGACTTTTTAAGAGAATGTATGTGTGTTGACTGTATAGTCTACTGCTTTTCTGAACTGTCTACTCACAACTTTGTCCAGTTTTCTGTGGATTTTTTGTCTTATTTCTTCAACTGTATGTGTTGGTTTCCACCCAAATCTGATTTTCCCTACTTAGTGATACTTTTTGTAATCAGAAAGTTTTATATCTTATTTTAATTATATTCATCACACCTTTTTTGAGATAGAGTATCACTATGTAGTTCTTGCTGAATTGGAATTCACTATGTAGACCAGCTGGCTTTGAACTCAGAGATCCATCTCCTTTTTCTTCCAAAGCGCTGGGATCAAAGGTGTGCGCCACCATACCTGGCATACACCTTCTTTTTAATTTGTATATTTGGAGCTTTTAGTATTTACCTACTTTCAAAGCTCAAAATTAAACATTCTCTTATAATGCCTTCTAAGTGCTTTATATATGTTGCTTTTCTTATTGGGATATTAATAGAATCCATTTGCAATTAATTTTATAAGATATAAATCTATTTTTCATACAGATAATAAATTAATCTAGTATCACTTACTGAATGGAATAATGGTCATTAATCACTTGAAATGTCAGGTCTATGACTGGGGTTTCCTATGTGTAAATGTGTTTGTAGTTTATTTGCTATGTTCCATTGGTATATTTTGTTTTCCTGCTCTAATTCCCAAGTGCTTATAGAAGATCCTCTGGCATTGCCAAAATAATCTTGTTAAAATGTAACACGAATCGTGATATTCCTTTACCTTGTCTTCCTGAACGTCTGTCTTCCCTTTTCACTCAGATAAAAACAAAATTCCATTGTATTGGAAGCTGCAGGTCTCTAGACTGACTCCTCAGCTACTGTGCCTCCAGCAGCTCCCTATCTACCTCCCTCAGCCCCACCCACCTTGCCATACCTGCTTCTCCTCAAACACGCCCAGCCAGTCCAGGAGCTATTGTTATCACATTCCTCTGACTGTCGCCACAGGGCCTCTTCTCCCACCACCTTCGCGTTTGTAATCAAAAGCCAAGCGGTCCATGTGGCCTCCCCTGGGTGCTACCTCTCTCTAAGATATTCCTCTCTACAATTTCATGTCCCTGGCCCATGCTTTACTACTGTTTTCCTCTTCATCACACAGCACACAGTGAAACTTAATCATGTACTTTTCTTGACTACTGTCTAACTTCCACACTAAATGAAAGCCCTGAGAGGTTAGGGACCTTTTTTAAATTTACTTCATTTGTTTATTGCTGCATTGGTGCCTGTCTAGACAAGTGACAGAGCCCAACCAAAGTAAATACTTATGGGAAGAAGATAAAGCAAATGGATGGAGACAGCAGATTTCCATGAGTTTAGCCTCAAATTTACAAAAGAGATACCTCTAACGAACAAATGTGTGCTTTATCAGAGTGAAAAGGGCAACTGGAGGACAGGAGAACCGGCACATCCTGAGCCTCATGTGGCTTGAACCCTTTCTACCCCTCAGCTGCTTGTGTCTTTGTTGGGATGTGAGTCCTAATCATTGTGTTTGTTTGTTTCATTTGGTTTTCAGGGCAGTCCAGGAATGAACATACATTGTGTAAACCAGTAGAAAAAATGAAAACTCTCATTTCTAAATAGGAAATAATAAACCTCAAAGACCAGACAAAACATAGAAGCTAGATAAAAGTGGCTCCTGGATAATCTGCAGATATTGGCTAGACAAAAGCTATGTCACATAGGAAAAAAAACTGAAGTCTGCTTTGGTGAGGTGAGCTTGCCTTGTGTAAGACCTCAGATAATCAGCTCTGCTAGGGGCTTGTTAGAATGTCTTTCAGTCTCCAGAGCTTCCTTGCCTCTCTGGCATACACAGAATAGATAACATTCTTTTGAGGTAGAAGTTTAATTAAGGGTGGGGATTCAGAAACCAGAGAAAGCATTTTGAAAGATTTCTGCAAGATAGGGTAAAGAGGGACTGGCCAAAGACCTGTGCTCTGGACACCGTAGTTCTGAGGGACTTTATTAAGGTTGGTGTTTATTCTGCTCACCAGCTCCAACCACATCGCGACACACAGCTGAAGGAGTGAGTTAAACAAACAATACTCCTATTGGCTACAGCATCTTTATTATCTGCAAACAGCAGTGTGGACTTCCTTCACCATTCAACGTGAGGTTAAGGAGGCATAGTGTGGCCACAAGGTACCAAAAAAGGTACAACGGCAAGAGGTTTTATGGGAGAAGTCTCTCCACAAATAGGCGCTCCTGGGCCTCTCTTTGCTGGCTCACTAAGTGAAGCCACCTGTGGCTACAGGCAGTTGTGATAGAATGGAGAGTCTGTTCCCCTCCATCGTGTGATGACTTTAGGCTCAATTATCAGATGCCTCTCCTGAGGCTGAGGGTGGTGAGGGATATTAAAGCGCAAGGATCAACAATGATAAGGATCAACAATGATAGGACTCTTAGACTAGCTTGGCAGGACTCCAGAAATGAAAAGTGGCTTATAGGTGGAAACCTGGCTCTTGGTTCATTAGTCTGAGTGTCCTGGTCAAAATGCCTGTCTCGGGAGCCTCCACTTCATCTTCCTTCTTTAACAACTGATGGTTATTTTGTGAACAGACCCAAGGTGGTCAGTGTGGGTGGAACCAAATGTACAACTTTTTTTTTCCTGAGGCTCTTACAACCCCTTTAGGCCCTGCTGAAAATCCTTTCTCTAAACTCCTTCCGGTATTCTTTCTTCCTGGAGTTCATCCTTCCTCTGTACTCCCCGTCTATCTCCTTTATGAGTTGTTTGTTTAGCCTCTCCTCAAGTCATCCTTAAACTTATATTGGAGCTCTTCTGAACTTCTTTGTGTTCCTCCCTACTTAATTTATCTTCCTTTCCTCTGAGATCCAAGATCTCACTTTCTGTTATCTGGCACTCTCCTCTTAATTGTATGGTTCTTTCAAATACCATGGCTCCCCCAGGGAACATCCCTTTCTCCTTCCTCACCTTTTCCAAGCAGTCACCTCCTCTAAACACCCCATCCCATCTCTAATTCCTCTCCCTCTCCCAGACCATACCAGATAATTCCCATTCAATTTTCAGATGACTGGTTGTAATAATGGTACTTTATTCATAGGTTTATTGACAGCTATTCCTTCACATCACATCCACCAAACATACTCATCTCTTATACAAGACAAAGATTTTACATACAACAAGTCATGACTACAGATTAGTTTTTTTTTTTTTTTTCAGAATAAACCCAACAGAGATACTGGGAAAGATTCTATCTTATCAGAAGCCATCGGGCTTTTAATACATTGAAAAATTAATTTTTTGGCACATCTACAAAGTACATATTTGCTTCTCACACTATGAAAATGTAAGCCTAGGAGTTCTTTTTCACTAAATCATAGACATAGATATGGAAGTCATCGTCAAACTTTATGAAATACACAGAGGGTTTCGCTTTAACTTGGTGAATCACCTTCCCTGTTCTCTTAGAGCCATCTTCTTTGGTGTATTCCACATGTTTGCCTATCAAGCCGTCTACAACTCCTTCTGGCTCCCTGTCTGCTGGGGGAGGCTCACTAGATTGTGGCATGATCCGGAGGTCGCCATCCCTATAATCATCCAGAAGCTGATACATGTACAGGACAGGATCTTTCTCATAGGTGATGTAAAACGAGTTGTCCAAGATTGGCGCCTGGGCCAGGACCATCCCCCTCCATTCATCTTTGGAGCCATGCTCCCCCTCAAACAAGTGCTCCACTGCTTTGCCAACTATAGTATTGGCAAGGCTGGCATCACTGACTCGAGAAAATGACACCTTATCAGGAAGGATTTTAAGCTTTAAAATTCTCTCATCTTTGTAAAGTTCCAGTCCATAGACACAGTCAATTCCATCATATTTCACCAGGTATAGAGAGGGGTTTATAGGAACTTGATCTAGAACAGTTCCTATCCACTGTGTAATGGGCTCATCTCCTTCTTTCCACCCGTGAGCAATTCTGCAGCCCACGATGTTCCTTCCGGACTGGGACGAAGGTCTGCTCCTCTGTCTCTTCTGAACAGCTCGCTTCTTCTTGATGGTTGTAGAAGCAATGTGGTTACCTATTGCTTCTCTCACGTGGTCTCTTGCAGCCGTTTTTTTGTGAGGGGTCTTCATATCTGTAAGAGGAAGAGAGAATCTAGGGAAAAACATTCTATACAGTATTTAGATTATTTTCCTGTATATTGGGAAGTCCCAGGGCAAGATATTCATGTGTCCAGTAGCAGTATTCTATATCAAAAAATGTTTGAATGCCTGCCTGCATTACCCTCTTTCCAGGTTTGGTTACACAACAGAGTTAGACGAGATGGCTGTGGAAGTTGAGGCGGTTGGGGCCAAGCAAGAGGCAGCTGGTTCTCTCTATATTTCCTGGCTCTGTTGTCATTCTAGCTGCACCCTCCCCACCTCTACATTCCCTATTTGTAGCCCCAATATCATATCTCTATCTCCCTCCATGCAGTTCCCATGTCTCTTACCCACTGCCCTCTGCTTTTCATCCCGCCCTTACTGTCCTTATCCATGCTTGCTGTCTGAGCTCGCTTCTTTATATTCCCTCCAAATTATCCCCATTTCCCTTTGAGCTCCCTCCACGAATCTGTCTCTCTTTCTGGCCACCTTTGTATAAGATTCCTGTGTTTCTTGCTCCGTGCCCCGCCCCCCAAATCTCGGTTCCGAGTTTCCCTCACCTTAAATCTTAGCACTCCCTCCAATTTTCCTGACAAGCAGGAACCCATTCCTATTTTCCGGCACCCAGTCCCGTGCTCACCTGCCGACTGTCTGGGTTTGCAACACTCAGGTGCCCAAATCGGACACAAGACTGTTGCCTCCGCTATGAGCCCGGAGCAAAGGATGATCAGCAGGCGAGCAGCCAAATGAGTGTGGGAGCAAAGCCAGGAGTCGAAAGCCAAGCAAGAGCCTGTCTAGGAAAGCCGCGAGGCAGAAGGGAGTATCCAGGAAATCGCTGCGCTGGGCTTTCTCGCCTTATCCCCTGGTGTCACAGGCAGCAATACCTGGGCCACTTATAAGAGCTTCCAGCAGTCGCCGTTGCCACTACAGTCTCCTCCCTCTTTTCCTAGCGTAGCTTCCTGCCCCGCGAGAGGCCGCCCCTTCCTGCCAAACACCGTTCTGCCACCTCCTCTCCCAGTCCTCATCACGGTTCTAAGCTGGGGAATGTTCTCTTGTCCCCATCCTTTCTGCAAAATCAGGAGCCAGTATCGCTGCCCCCACCCCCATCCCTGCGCGCCCTCAATACCTCTCCACAGCTCCTAAGGATTCCCTCCTTCAGTTCAGGTTCCCCACCCCCACCTGCAACTCTACACTTTAAAGTCCCCAACCGCATCTGCTTTCCATCCTTCAGGAATTCGCTTTTCCTTTACCCCATGCCCTCCTGGAGTTCTCTTTAAGCAAAAGCTGCCTTTCCGGTTGTTTAAGGCTAGTGGATCTAGGATGGGGAAAAAAAGGCCTGATGCTCACGTCTATCTTCTGTTTTGACCCGATTTATTAGGAAGTTTGGTTGATTCCTCATCTTCTTGACGATACTAACCTCCCAACTGCAGAATTTTATGCAAAATGTGTAAAATTCTCAAATGTACTTTAAATCGGCTTTGCCTCCTTCCCATTCCCTTTGACTCATCCCAAAATAGTATTCCTCATATTTGAGTTTCTTTTTTTCTTTGCTCTTAAAAGAGCATGCATTATTTATGCAAACATGGTTGTTAAAAATTATCTGTAAAAACAATTTTAGAAATTTCTGAATAATACACAGCATATATGGCAATATAAAAAGTAGTGAATACCCTCAGTTCAGAATTAACATTCGTTTTTATTCAATCTTGTAAAAATAGAAACAAATATCACCAATAAGGTGTAATTTTTTTTAGCCTTTACCACAGATACTGTACACTTATACCCCTCTAATGCTAAGAATTTGTAGACAAAGATTCTTAGGATACACACACACACACACACACACACACATACTAAAAAAGAAATCAATGTAGCCAGGCATGGTGGCACACCTCTTTCATCCCAGCCCTCAGGAGACAGAGGCAGGCGGATCTCTGTAAGTTCTAGGCCAGCCTGGTCTACAAAGCAAGTCCAGGATAGCCAAGACTACACAGAGAAACCCTCTGCCTCGAAAACATTTGGATATTATGTTTTATGACAAAAAAGTTTCAATCATACTTTACGAAATAAAGTTCTTTACACTGTATGAAAAAAATAGATCTTTTTTCTGTTTTTAAGACCAACGCTCTAACTGGGTGTGGTCTTACACCTTTAATCCCAGCATTTGGGAGGCAGAGGCAGATGGATCTCTGTAAATTCGAGGCCAGTCTGGTCTACAAAGCTAGTCCAGGATATCCATGACTATTACTCAAAGAAACCCTGTCTCAAAAACAAATAAACAAAAACTGACACTCAGTATTATCTAGTTAGCACAGCTTTCTCTTACTACATAAGTCTACTCTGATGAATAGATGAAAACATTTTATTTATTAGTGATTACACTGCTAGCAAGCTTAAAGGAGCCAGTCTCTCTACATACTCCTGGTGTCCTGGAACTCACTCTGTAGACCAGACTGGCCTAGAGCTCACAGAGAATCCCCTGCCTCTTTCTCCGGAGTGCCGGGATTAAAAGCCTGTGCCAACCATATCCAGCCAATTTCTTCAATTATAAATCCAAGTTTTGTATCACACGTATCTCTTGCAGCCTGCTTTTTTTTTACATGCAATGTTTTGTTTAAAATTTTTATCTTTCCCAATTTTTATTCAAAGTCTACTCCACAGCACACATATCTGATTTTTTTTTGGTTTTGGTTTTTTTTAAGCTCTGAAACAACACATTCAATCATCTACAAAGATGCTGAGAATTTTAGCTGACTTCCATATTTCATTCTAACCCTCCCAAAATACGGTAATTAATATATTTGTCTATTTTTAGCTGTGTTTTTATAGAGTAAATCCTGGAAGAACAAATACTGACTATATACACTTCAGATTTACTAAATTCATTCTTGAAGATACTCAAGAGAAATGTTCTCAAGTTGCTGCAAGAATTAAACATACCATGTTTTACAATCAGTATTAAATGTCTTTCCTGTTCCCCACATCCTAGTGAACTTTTGACGGTTTTCACAATCTTAGTGCGGACCAAAGTGGTGAGTATAAAATGGTAGATAAGTAATCACAATTTTTAAAGTAAAAACCTTAAGTGCAGGCGATCCCGATAGGCTAGGCTTGGCTACCTGTCCCCAACATATCAATTTAAAAAAAAAAAAAACAAGTTAAGAATGAAAAGCACAAAAAAGGTTTATTCAGTGCAGCTACATCAGGAAGAGCAGACAATATGGTCCAGTGACTACAAGTCAATTTTGGCCTTAAATAGAATAAGAATTTGGCAGAGGGCAAGAGGCATACATAATTATGCGGTCCTGGTCAAAGTGTGGTCTGGTTGATCGTTGTCTCAGTTCTGGTTCTACAAGCTATTCTTAAGTCTTACTATCGTTATTTCAGATCAGTCTGGTTCCTACGTGATCATTCTTTCTGCTTCAGGGATGCAGGCTTCTGCATCATGGATAATTACTCTTACTTGCCTGGGAGGATTCCTGTCTAGTGAGGTTTAATTTGGAGGGGGTTCCCTCCCTGGAGTCCAGGGTAACAGAAGAGGAAAAGTTAAGAACAAGTAACTTATCTCTGTGCCTTCAACCAAAGTAAGGGGCAAGAAACAGAATGTACCCATGGATGCCAAATTTTCATAGTGCTACTAGATATTCGACAACCCTAAAAGAGAAGTCAATGCCTTTTATCAAAACAGCTTCTAAATGCCTGTTTCATTCATTAATTTCCACTCTCTAAATTTTAATGAATTTGAACTTATTTCTGCCTTTTGTTTGAACATAAGTGTTCCAACTATATGTAATAGTTTCGTATTTTTCCATTGTTTCTTTTTTCATTCACTTATATATTTTTATAACATTATCCTTAAACTTGGCAGCTTTCATATGTTGATCTACCTAAAATCATATTTTAAATGACATATCCATTATAAACTTAATTTCATTAATATTAGCACAAATATAAATATTGTCAATTACAATTGTTAACACCCATAATTGTTATAATTATTTTGAGTTTGGTATCTAGCTTTCTCTACTTGTATACTGGTATAAATATATAATGCATATGATTGAATATAGTAAGTATGCTATTAAATTGGAACTTTCCCTTTCTCTTGCACCAGCAAGAAAGAAAAAAGCCAACTCATTAAACACTAAACTATTGTAAACTATAAATTATAAGATGTATTATTTCTGGAGCCAAATGGATGGAACTAGAAAAGCTCATCCTGAGTGAACTAACCCAGACTCAGAAGGATGCATATGGCCTCTATTCACTTATAGTAGGATTTTAGCTATATAGTAGAAGGTATTGATACTACAACTAACACACCAAAGGGAACTGGGACATAGACTTCTTATTTTTAATTTTTATTTTTTATTTATTTTTTATATATTAGTTATATTTTTTCTATTTTTTAGTCTTTTTTATCTATTGTCTGCTTATTGGTTTGTTTGTTTAATAGTTCTCTCTCCCGGGCAACGAGACACTTTTTACTGATGGTACTGCTTCGTAGATCCCCAATGAATGAAGAGGCTCTTGGCCCTCCTACAACCTCTCAATTGAGATGAGGGACTGTTATATGAGGACACCCCACCCCAGAGAAATGGGATGGGAGGGTTAGGAGGTAAAGAAAAAAAAATGAAATGTGATGTTTCGGCCTTTTACTACTAATTGTCATAAATTGTTTAGGATAATTGAGAAATGCAAACTAATGGTTATGCAAGCCGGTCATTCTGTTAGGTACTATGAGAGCCTATTATAGTTACTTGCTAAGCTAATCAGAAATAAACCTGCTAAGAGACAAGCAACATCTGCTTACCCTAATATAAGTGATAGATAGGGCCTCTTCAAAAACCTCAAGAGATCTGCAGAATATGGCATCCAAAGATGTTTTCGTAACTTTAGATTTTTTTATATCAAGACATATCAACTCCTGACAGCACCCCCTATTCTCCTCCAAGTAGAAGATGAGCATCGAAGAATCTCCAGTGGGAGATGATTGAATTAGTCACAAGCCTATCTCTTGGTAGGAAAAGCCCCTTGCTCCAACTGTAGACAGAATGCTGTCCAAAAAGGACAAAACCTGGAAGCCGGTAAGTTGACAGCCTAGCTCTGCCAAGACAGGGTAGGTATGTCCTTCATAACCCCAGCTCTACAATCAATGTCTGTCAGAGGAACGGGGCCAAATGACTGAAGATTGATGCTGTAATATATGGAGAAAAAATGGGAACTGTCCAGGCAGCCACTGGTATGTCATTTCTTAGTTTGGGAAGCTGCAGGCCCTGTACTTCCTATATAATCAGATATCTTTATCCCTCTCAGGTCTCTGAGGTGGTTGCAGAACAGATATCTAGAGTCTCATAATTTAATTTTGAGTTGTTTAGGAGTCAAGAGAGTGTTATAAATCTAAGAAGATACTTTTAAAATTGTGTTGCAAGTTAGTATGAATGTTGAGTCAGATATAGAACTTTAAACTCATGGAGATGGTTAGATAGTAGAATGTTAAAGTCAAGTACCAAATACATATGGACTGGACATTGGGAATGTACGTTAAGCCATATAACCCTCATAACTGTGGCCTAATTACCTCTGTTGTACTGTATTGTATTTATTATTATAAGAGAAAGAGCCATTTGTTGGACTGAAAGGAGAAACTGTAGGGGGAAATAAGATATACCTTGAACTTAAAAGAAAAAAAAAGGGAAGAGGATGGTGGGTTGAGGGTGGGAGGGTGGGACTGGAGGGGAATAGGGAGGGGACTGCGATTGAGATGTAACTTGAAGAAATAAAAAATAAAGGAAAAAAAAGGTGTATTTTTTCAAAGATGTTAAAAGAAGAGAAATCTTCAGAAAAAAAAGTAAAAAGCTAAACATGGAAATGTGAATACTAGGTTGCTCTTGAATGATGCTTGGTGTTGTTATGAGACCCCAGGAATTAAGTAAGGAGTGCCAAGTTACATATTGACTTCAAAAAGATGTGATAGTAGTTTCTATGGTTGGTAGCAAGAATGGTTGTGAAACCGTACTTTTTAATTATTAAACACTTATTTATTAATAACTATATTCACTTATAACAAATACACTTAACTACTATTCCTATAAATTCCTACAAGCCGTATGAATTCCTACAACCCCTATAAATTCCTAAAACCCCTAAGACCTAATCACTAAACCTACTGATAACTATTACAACTACTTTCATAACCTTTTAGAAGGATACGGTCTCTGGGGCAGGTCCTCAGTCGTCAGGAACACAGTCTCTGAGGTAGACCCTTTATTGCACTTAGCAGTCTTTCTTCTGGAATATCTTAGATGCAGGTTCGTCAGGGTAAATTGGTTATCGAGTCTCACCTTAAATAAGGCTTGAGGCTTTCTTCTCTCTGGGAGACCTCAGCCGTCTGTAGGCCAACTTATTTCCTTCGTATCAGCAACTCTGCCATTCTGCCTCAGTCTTTAAAGCTGGCCACAGTTCCGTTCAGGCCACTGTTCGAACAGGTCAAACCCCTGTAGGCAAAAGCTGAGCCACAGGGATTAGTCCTTGGCCTTTTGCTGTCTTGCTGAGGCTTTCTCTGCTCACCAGCTTCTTTCTGCCATTAGTCTACCAGCACTTTCTCCATCAGGACTCTCTAATATCTAGGAGCTCTCTAGTATCGGGGGCCCTTTGGCTCCATGCACTTGTTCTTAAATAGGATTTCATCTTGTTCCACCTGCTTCAGCTTAATTTGGGCTCTGCCCACTTAGCAGTTGAAAACAATGCCAGGTCATAAAGTCTTTACTTGTTTCACCTGACTTCAACCTTGTTTTTCAGTCCAAAGAGACTTCCCTCATTTCACGTGACTTCATCCATAAGCTGATAAGCTAATTGCTCACAGCAAAATTGATCTTCATGCCCCGGGTTAAGAGACTGTATCAGAAACCTAGATATTTACTAAATCTAATTTATATTAATCTATCTTCCTACATGGTTGGAATGCCAAACATATGTCTGTCCTATTTCCTTCTATCATCTATAACAACCAACAGCCAAAATACATCTTCTACTTACGCAAACATACACAAAAAGAAGTGTGTAAGACAGATGTTTATATATGTTTTTTCACTCTGTACATGTTGAACATGCATTGATAGCTACTGAATGCTTGCATGCTTTAATGTGCCCTTTTCAT
>CAJQZJ010035045.1:842957-857957 GCA_907164525.1 Lophiomys imhausi | reverse complement strand
AAACCCTGTGTAGCCCCCTGTGTAGCCCTGGATGTCCTGGACTCGAAAAACCAGAGAGAGAGAGAGAGAGAGAGAGAGAGAGAGAGAGAGAGAGAGAACAAAAACCATATAGTGATAAAATGACTCCCAATGCATTCTGCTATACTCATAGATGAATCAGTTCTTTGCTCAGTCATCATCAGGAAAACGTCCTCCTGCAGCAGATGGGAACAAATACAGAGATCCACAGTATGACATTATGTGGAGAGAGAGAGGCCTTGGGACACTCAGAATTAAATAAAATGTCTTCATCAAATCCTTCCCTTCAGAGCTCAGGGAACAGCAGGCAGAAGAGTGTGAGTTGGAGGACACCGGGAGAACAGGGCCCTCTAAATCAAAGTGAGCCAAAGCTCACATGAACTCACAGAGACTGAGGCAGCATGCACAGGACCTGCCTGGATCTGAATCTGGTCCTCTGTATTTATACTATGGCTTCCAATTTAGTGTTTTTATGAAATTCCTGAGTGTGTGTGAATGAGTGGATCTCTGTTTCTTGTGCCTTCCCTTAGGCTCTTTTTCTTCTATTTATTTGTCTTGCCCAACCATAATGTGATAGGTTTTGTTTTACCTTTTTATATATAATTTTGTTATACTTCATTATTATCACTTAGAATCCTGTTTATTTTCTAATGAGAGACAGAAAAGGAATGAATCCTTATGGGAGGGGAGGTGGGAAGGAGCTGGGAGGAGTAGAGTGAAGGGAAACCATAATCAGAATACATTACATGAGAAAAGAATATATTTTCAATAAAAGGAGGAAAAAGATATATCAATAAGCAAAATTAGACCATGTGATGATGGCATATGCCTTTAATCTCAGCACTTGAGAGATAGAGGCAGACAGATCTCATATAAAGGCTATCAAAGTTGGAGTGCTCAATGTATGCAGAATACACTTCTAGAGAGCATCTGGAGATGAAGACTTACAGCTAGAACAAACCAAGGAAGAGTTTTCAGAAGATGTTTTATCTATCTATCTATCTATCTATCTATCTATCTATCTATCTATCTATCATCTATCTATCTACCTACCTATCTATTTTTCTTTCATACATTACATTCCCACCACAGTTTCCCCTCCATCTACTCCTAATCCCCCCTCCTCTCTTCCTCAAATTCACTCATCCTCTATTTACCTTCAGAAAAGTATTGTCATCCCAGAGATATAACCAAACATGACATAACAAGTTATAATAAGACTAGGCACATACTCCATATCAATGCTGGACAAGGTAACCCAGAAGGAGGAAAAGGATCCCAAGAACAGGTAAAAGAGTCAGAGACAACCCTAACTCCCACTGATAGGGGCCCCATAAGTACACTGAGATACACAACCATAACATATATGCAGAGGACTTAGCTCAGATCCATACAGGCTCCATGAGTGCTGCTTCTATCTTTGTGAGTCCCTATGAGCCCTGCTTGGTTGATTCTGTGGGCCATGTTGTAAAGGAATTTTAATCTAGTAACATGGCTAGTCTGGCAAGGGAGCACATCCAAAGACCTTCTAGGTCTATATGACCCTGCTGGAATGCAGACATGCTCTGAATTATAGTATGACCTGGCTAAAATACAGACATGTCCTTAGTACAAACCTTTAATCCCAACAATGAAAGTAAGGTCACTTTATAGAAGGAAGCAACCTTGTTTTAAAGTGACGTCTAATTGAGAGGCAGACCAAGTGACAAATCAGAAAAAGATTTGACAGAATTAGTGAGAGATAAGAATCACTCCATTCTCAGGAGAACAGGGCAGGAAAGAGAGGCTACTTAAGGAGCCATGCAGAGAGAGACAAAGAGGTTTTTGGGTTTTTTGTTTTGGTTTTTGTTTTTGTACTGAGAGTTGATTTCTGGGACAGTTTTACAAAGACAGGTTGCAGAGAGATCAAGCTCGACACAGGTGAAGACAGAACAAGCCAGAGAATGAGAAGGAACCAGAAGATTAAAACATATTGCCAGAGTAAATTTGAAGCCAGACAGAGCAATTTCGTCAGAAGCCTTAGTCAGAAGCCATTTTGAACCAGTCAGCTTGGAGAGGAGTTTAGGCAGGAACAGCTGAGTTGAAGTGTCCATTGAGAGTTCAAGAAAGAGCTAGAAAGGCTTGGGAGTAGCTCTTATCTCCTCCCCATCTGAGGAAATTTAAACAGCATTTACACAGTGTTCTTGTGTTCTCATGGTATCCTTAACCCCTTCTCACTCCTACAATCCTTCCTTCCCTTCTTCTGTGGTATTCCCAGAGATCCTCCTAATGTTTGACTATGGGTCTTTGCATTTTGAATAAGCTGTTGGATAAATGAAGCCTCTCTGATGACAACTGGGCTAGGCTCTGATCTATGAGTATAGCAGAATATCATTAGGAATCATTTCATTGATTTTTTTTTGCCAGTGGTGTTTGGTTCTATCCTAGGTCTCTGGGCTATCCAGCTTCTGCTTCCTGGCCCTCTGGGCAGTGTCAGGCAAGGTATCCCTCTCGTGGCATGGGTCTCAAGCTGGACCAGTCATTGGTTGGGAACTCCCACAATTTCTGTGCCACCTTTACCCCAGCATATCTTGCAGGCAGAACAAACTGTAGGTTAAAGGTGTGTGGCTGGGTTGGTGTCCCAGTCCCACCACTGGAAGCCTTGCCTGGTTATAGAAGATGGTCTGTTCAGTCTCTATATCCTCCATTACTAGGAGTCTTTGCTAGAGTCACTCTCATAGATAGATCCCAGAGAGTTTCCTCGCACTAGGAACTAGGTTTCTCAGCTGTTAAAAAATAAAAATTACATTGTGAAGTTTGAAAACAAATGAATGGAACTAGAAGTTACCTTACCCTGAGTAAGGTAACCCAGACCCAGAAAGACAAACTCACTTAGAAGTGTATATTACCTGTAAAGTAATGAATAACCATGCTACACTCCCCAGAACAGAGATAGGCTAAGTAACAAGGAGGGCTCAGGGAAGGGGACACAGGAATCTTGCTGGGAAGGGGAAATAGAATAGATTTTGCAGGTGGGCTAGGGGCTGGTGGGGATAGGAACAGGTGGGATCAGGTGGGAGGAAGATGGAGGGAGAGAGTATTGGGAGAGACCACTGGGATGAGGAGGCATTTTGGAGGACAATGTTAACTCTTTTAAGTAAGCAGAAGGAACACAGCCTCCTAGTAAGGGCATTTTTGGTCTGTCAGTATCACTGACGCAAGCCAGGAGAAAAGGCACAAGGAGTGTTCACCTTGTCTTTTAGACACTGAGAGCTTCTCGAAGCTTTATTTTTCCCTATGAGAGGTTATTGAACATTATCTCTAGAGAATGGTGAGTATAGGGTACAGGGAGTGCTCTTCTCTTCTGTGTTTTTGGGCCTATAACTTTGTAAAAATAGAAATAGCATTGTACCAAGCCAGGGAGGGATCTACAGGATGTGTCTATTCTCCTCTTCATAGCACTCCCTTACAAAAGGAGGCTTCTGTTAGGGAGTTCTTGGCAGGAAGGGGTTTCTCTTTTCCCTTTCAGGCACAAGGAGATCCTTCGAAGAAGAGATTGTTGGAACTTATCTCAGAAGCAAGCTAGCTCACAGGATACAAGGAATACTGGCATCTTGTTTGTGCTTTTAGACATCTTCAATTTTTTTCTCTCTTATAGACTATAGGGCTGTAATCATTCCTGGAGATAAGCATACAAAGACCCATGATGAATTCTGACCTATTTGGAGAGTTTCCCCCTGAACACCACGAGCTCATAGATACTCGACTTTGGAGCTCATAATCAGCCAGGTGTGGTGGAGCACGCATTAAGTCCCAGTACTTGGGAGGCAGAGGCAGGCGGATCTCTGTGAGTTCAAGACCAGCCTAGCCTTAAAAGCGTGCACCACCACATCTGGCTATAATATTCCTTTTGTATCAAGTCACTCAGGATTTTGTAGAACTTTGAAATAACAGACAATTTCGCAAATTTTAAAATGTCAAGAGTCTGGCAATATCTTAGAAAACTTGGAATAACCCTACCTCAAGACCCAGCCCATACCACTTCTGGTATCGACCCAAATGACTCCTCACCAAACCACAAGGACATAGCCTCATATATGTTCATAGCAGCCTTATTTGTAGTAGCTAGAAACTGGAAACAACCTAAATGTCCCTCAACTGATGAATGGATTTAAAAAAAAAAAAACTGTGGTACATTTACACAATAGAATACTACTCAGCTATCAGAAACAAGGAAATCATGCAATTTGCAGCCAAATGAATGGAACTAGAGAAGCTCATCCTGAGTGAGCTAACCCAGACTCAGAAATATGCTCATGGCATCTACTCACTTATAATTGGATTTTAGACATATCATACAGGATAACTACCCTATAACCAACACACAAAAATATCAGGAACATAGACTTTGTTACCTATCAAGGGGACAATTTGCCCTAGGGGTGGTTACCATGTAGGCCCCTTGTGCAAGAGGAAGCTCTTAGCTTTCATATGACTGTTGAACTGAGAGGAACACTCCACATCAGAGAAGTGGGATGGGTGGGAGAGGTAGGAGAGGCTGGAACAGTGGAACCCAGAGGGGTGGAAAAATAGCACTATGATGGAGATGTAACTTGATGTAATAAACATTATAATAAAAAAGAAAAATAAATAAAATGTCAAGATTTGCTGCTAGCCACAGACAGTGTATGTTTCTCTAATACCCATAGTGATTCTTTTAGCTTGAGACATTAGCTATAGACTCATTCACACCGAGTCTGTAACAGTTCATCAATTCTAGTTTAAAGTGTTCCTATGAGGACTGACTCCAAATGAAGGTTCCTGTTTGTGAGATTCACACATAGTAAACTGTGACTATCTGTATTCATTTGCCTGTCTCCTCAGTTGGGTAGCAGCAATTTCCTTGATGTCTTAGTTCTCTGATGCATCTATGAATATATTTGATAATTTTCAGTTTTTTCATATTTTATTTGTTCTGTGGCTATGTAGCGATGGATGCAGGAGCTTGACATGTCAGATAGGATATCTTGAAACTTTGATGTTTCTCATATTGCTTTTTATATTAATTCCATAAAAGTCAAATATACATTCTGTGTAATTGCTTTTAAGGTGTTAAGGATATTCTTTTGGTCCTGAAGACTGCACTCTCGGCCTTGAAGATGTTAAATATTTGTGCTACCCTGAGCTATATCCCTTTTTTTTTTTTGAAGTTTTATTATAATCCAGGATCTTTTTTAGGAACTGTGGGTCTTTAGGATGTTATTTTCTCTACCCTGAGCTATATTCTAATTTGTAAAGGTGTATTATAATCAGAATCTTTTTAAGACTTCATACATTCTTGCCAATTTTTGTGTTCGTTGTTGATTAATAAGATAATATTATTAATATGTCCATGTATAATTTCAAATGAACATTTTTTGTTTCTATCCTGTTTTATATATTTGTGCATGCTTATTAAGCATATTATTAAACTTAAGCCTAACTGTACATAACTACATAAAAGTTGTACTTATTAGTGAGGTGATGTGACATTTTAATACATGTGTACATATTTAGGTTAAAAATAGGATCTGAGGAGATGGCTCAGATGTTAAGAGCACTTGCTTCTCTTGGACCACGGTTCAATTCCTAGCATCCACATTATAGCTCACAACTGTCGGTAACTCCAGCACTAGGGGATCCAATGTTCTCTTCTGATTTCCATGGGTACCAGTTCACATGTGATGTACATAGATACATGCAGACAAGCACTCATATATAAACATAAATAAGTAAATCTTTAAAGAAAAAATATCTTCCAATTTTCATCATCCTTATATGGCTAAAACATCCATGATCCTTTTACTGTTTTTTAATGGATTTTGACAATAATAAATAAGTGCCTAAATAAGGATTTTTCTTTGTCCTTCAAAAACACTATTCTGTTGCTGTGTTAAATGCTATGGCTAAAAACAACATTCCAAGTCAAAGTCCACCACTGAGAGTAGTCAAGACAAGAACTGTGGAAGGGTGTTGCCCATTGGCTTATTCTCTGCCTCCCTCATTCTCTCATGCTCAACTAGCCAAGACCCACCTGTTTACGGAGGTGCCACCCACAATGAGCTTGGTCCTCCAGCCTCAATTAGTAATCAAGAAAATATCTCACAGACATACACACAAGACAGTCTTTTGATTTTTCAGTTGAGGTGCTCTCTTCCCAGGTGACTGTAGGTTGTGACAAGCTGACAATAAAACCTATCCAGGACAAAGACTATCCCTTACAAGTGTCAGATAGTACTAGCCTACCCCTCCTGTGAACAGAATCAAATAATACCCTTGGAACAGCATGTGAAAGTCAGTGGCCATGAATAAACAGTTGAAATCTGCACTGAAGAAAATGGAACTCAGAGAAGCCCACAGTCTAGATGGGCAGGGTGTGGTGATACATGCCACCTGAAATCCCAGCACTTGAGAGATGGAGTTAGGAGAATAGTTCCAGACATCCTTAGCTACATAGCTGGGCTCACCTGGTACCTAACATTTCAAGAGGAGAAGGGAGTCATCTTGTCTTCTTGGTGTCCTCCATCCTCACTGGCTCTTAAAATTCTTTCTGTCTCCTCTTCCACAGGGTTCCTTAAGTCTATTTTCTTATAGCACCTAGGACCACCAGCTTACAGTGAGCTGGGTCCTCTTGCCTCAACATCAATCATTAAGAAAATGCACCACAGTCGTGTCCACAGGCCAATCTGGTGGGGGCATATTCTCACTTGAGATTCCCCATTCCCACATGCCTCTAGCATGTGTCAGGTTGATAAAACTAGCAGCACACAGTAAATAGAATAGTATACCTGACATGAAACTGCAGAGAGTCTGATGTTGTGGGAGTGTGGATTGCTATGGAAGAGAGTACCTTCCAGAATCAGTGGATTAGCAAACCTACCCTCTGTGACTTTGCTTGACAGCAGTCACGAGTAGGCTTACATGCAGAAGCCAGGCCTAAGGGTTCCAGATAGAAAGTAGCGAATCACTAGGCTTCCACAGATTTCTTTCCTCCTGGACAGAATACAGTTCAATTATAACACCATCCCCTCAAAAATGAGGATCCACTGTGTGCTTAGGTAGTTATCACACCCTGGCTACATAGGGAAAAACAAAACTTCAAAACAAATAAATACCTAGAGCAACTCACATTCTGTCTAAACCTTGTGACTAAAAGGTCTTCCTTTAACCCTGCTGTACAAATTGGAAAACCAATGTGCTACAAGCATTCTTCTTTCACCTGTTTGTTGAAAAAGAAGTGGCCTAGCATACACTCCATTCCTCACTTCAAGAAGAATGCAAGGGAATTTTAAGACGTGTACCCTTGAGCACCTCACCTCATACCTGGTAGAGTCCAACCTTAGAACCACATAAGACTAAACAAACGCTAAAGTGTGATCCACCCTCCCTTGACTTTCAGTGCCTTGACAAGAAGGAAGATTTTACTGCTTACCCCTCTTCCTGTTTTAGCTTTATTTTTTTAAATATATTTTTCTTCTAAAATTGGTTTTTTGTTATTTCTCCATTTTTGCTAACGTTTTTATTTTTTCCCCTCATTTTATTTTAATTCATTTCACTTTTCTGGTACTGCAGCTTGAACTCAAGGTCCCACGCACATTAGGCAGTTGCTCTGCAGCTGTTCAATACTCACCTTCCGGTTCAACTCAGAGAAATTACACCTAACTCTGACCAGAAGCCACTCCTACTTGAATCCCGGCACCTATTTCTACCGAAAGAAACGGGAGAATGCTGCTGTGTTCCTGTTCCCAGATTGTGTTCCCATTTCCACACAGGCCCAATTAGAAGTTCTACTCCTGAACAAATATTCTCACAGTAGATACAGGGGGTGGGAAGTTGCTAATACTGCTCTTAGGTGACTTTCTACATTGGCTGCCGTCTTACCTAATCAGGTCTCATAGTACCATAAGACTGTGGCTGAGTCCTACAGATTTCAACTCCCACCGTTCCCTGTAAAGCACCCAGATCCGAGCCAGGACAAGTACATATTGGGCCCTTCAACAGGTATGGAGCAACCGCCACCAGTATCACTTTAAAGAGCCAGAGCTAATGACAGAAGCAACAGTGGGAATCCCCCAAGATACAGAGGATTCATTCTATACACTCTGCTGCCTATAACACATGTGTTTTCAGTACCAGAGAAGAGTATCCTAGTCCTCTGAAAAAAATATTATTTTAATTTACTTGTCTTTGTGGGTGTGCCATGCGTGTTTGGGTGCTCATAGAAGCCAGAAGAGGGTGTTGGATTCCCTGGAGCCATAGTTACAGGAAGTTGTGAGCTGACTGACATAGGTACTGAGGACTAAACTTGGGTCCTTTGGAAGAGCAATAAGTGCTTTTAACAACTGAGCAGTCTCTCCAGCCCCTCAGTAATCCAGTATTATAAAACTTCTAGGGATAGTAGGACTCTCTGACTTTGAGATGATATATTCTATGCCCAAACACACAAACCACACTAAGGAAGCTACAGGGAAATTTCAATGTGGAGTCCAGTTGGAAGTAATCTAAGTGATGCACAACAAGTTGATCTGTGAAGATATGATGGTAGAATACTTCACCGCACCAGAAAGCCACCATGAAGAAGTAGATGAGATATCCATGCCAACAGATATGCAGATCACATGGACCGAGATCAGTAGTAGAGCAATGCCCTACCGTGCACGCAACACAGGATTAAATATCCAGAACTGCAAAAGATCACACTATCAAAAAGGACTGTGCAGTTGGCAATACAGAAATAAAATAAATAAGAAAGAAGGATAATACAAAGTCTCATAGTTCACAATCACCTAGTAAGAGATACCATAAGTACTGGAGTCTATACAAATGCTAACAGATAATTTGAAAAATGTTGTCTTTTAAACAGATCAAAGAAACTTTTAAAAAATACAAATAAGCAATCGGGTGAATTAAAGAAGACAATTTACAACCCAAATGAGGAATTCAGTAAAGACATAGGAAGTCTAAAAGCTAACAAAATGGAAATTTGGAAATAAAGAAATCAATAAGTCAGATTTAAAACACAGTTGAAACACCACAACAATAGTCTTTGTTTTTTTTTTTGGTTTGGTTTTTCAAGACAGGGCTTCTCCATGTATCCTTGGCTGTCCTGGACTCACTCTGTAGATCAGGCTGTCCTTGAACTCACAGAGATCCACCTGCCTCTGCCTCCCGAGGGCTGGGATTAAAGGTGTGCGCCACCATGCCTGGCCATTACAGACAGCTGTGGACTGCCATATGGTGCTGGGATTTGAACTCGTGTCCTTTGGAAGAACAGCCAGTGTTCTTAACTACTGAGCCATCTCTCCAGCCCTCAACCACAGTCTTGATCAAGCAAAAGAATTTCAGAGTCTGAACAAAGTTTACCAAAATAATACCTTTAGACTGTAATAAGACAAAACATTGTTATTTGTCCATAAAGAAGGAAGTTCTATTATTTTCAGGAACACAAGTGGAATTGGAAGATGACTTGAGTGAAGAACAGTCATAAAAATAAAATTTAACAATCCAGGGTTTCTCTCATATATGTTAAAGTTAAAATTGATGACCTGAAAGTAGAAGAGGGATTATTGGAGATTGGGGATAAGATCAGGAGGAGGTGGAAGCAGGCAGGGAGTGGACAGGAGAAGAGAGAGTAGACACAAAAACATGATAGATATATATATGGAAATTCCACAGGGAACCTGATTAATTCGTACAGCTAATATATACTGAGAATTATGATAAGAAAATAAACGTAGCCCTGTATATAATAGTTTGCTGTGAAATCCAATTGTATGATATTAATAACCATTTCATCTTCCATTTGTCTACTGATTACACAGCATATAAATAACTATGTGTAGTATCTTCAGAAACATAGGCTTATATGTTCAACTTCTTTGAGGCAACTAAAGGCAACAGTAAAATTGCATGAAGGGATAGTTTCTAAACTTCTCTAATCAACAACTCAAAAGGGAGAGGGGTTTACCATGCCTACCACTATGGTTCTTGGGAAGTATTATCACCCCAAGTAGTGTAACTCCATTAACTCTAAGAAGCATTAAATTCGGGCTGGAGAGATGGCTCAGTGGTTAAGAGCACTGGCTGTTGTTCCAAAGGACCTGGGTTCAAATCCCTGCAACCACATGGCAGTTCACAGTTGTCTAATTGCTGGGCATGGTGGCACACACCTTTAATCCCAGCACTTGGGAAGCAGAGGCAGGCAGATCTCTGTGAGTTCAAGGCCAGCCTGGTCTACAAAGTGAGTCCAGAACAGCCAAGGATACACAGAGAAACCCTGTCTTGAAAAACCAAAAAGAAAAGAAAGAAGCATTAAATTCCTATTCTGACCTTTTCATTAGATCTCCAATCACTATATGTATTCTTCATTCTCCAAGTACTTATATAACATCTATTGCTATTGATTTCCAATCTTATATCATTATGACCTTATAAAACATACCAAACTATTTCAGTTCTTCTTTGTTCGTTAAGATCTACCTTGTTAGCAAGAATGTGTTCTATTTTAGAGATTTCATGTATTTAATATCTGGAATATTCTGGATCTCTTAAGCCCATTAGTTCTATATTATACTTTAAGTTTGCAAACTCTTTGTTGATCATTAGTTTGAAGGAAAAGGCCAGGGTGTTGAAGTGACTGACTATTATTCTATCAAGACTTACCTCATTTCTCATGCTATGTAGTTTTTATTCTATAAAATAATTTGAATGTTATAGAATTTTCCCTTTATCAATATATAGGAGCTGTCTTTATCTGTTCTGGTGAATTTTGGTTTGTAGTCTATCTTACCAGACAGAAGAATAGCTATGCAAACTTGTCTTTTGCTTCCCCTTATTTAGTCAATTTACTTCCATCTTTCAACTTTTAGTCTGTGAGTATTTTGATCAATAAGTGGCATTTTTCAGAGAGAATAGATAGGATTCTTTAAAAAATCCAATCTTCATTTCCGGGTTCAAATCCATGCACCCACATGGCAGTTCACAACTGTCTGTAATTGCTGGGCGTGGTGGTGCAAGCCTTTAATCCCAGCACTAGGGAGGCAGAGGCAGGTGGATCTCTGTGAGTTTAAGGCTAGTCTTGTCTACAAAGCGAGTCCAGGACAACAGCCAAGTATGCCCAGAGAAACCCTGTCTCGGAAAAAAAAAAAATCCAGTCTTAGAGTCTGAATCGTAATGGAGAGTGAAGACCACTTGAGGTGGGTTTTGAGGGCAGTTTCTATAACTGTGTTGGTGGTTCATGAGGTTGATTTGATTATTGGTTGATCTTTTTTTGTTCTTTTCTTTCTCTTTAATAATACTAAGGATTTTCTGGTTATTGAATTGGATGTTATAGGTTTGCCCCTGTTAATCTTTCCCTTTAACTAGATTTTGTCTTTCCTATGTTGTCGTGATTGTTCCCACTCTGTATATGTCATCTTCAGAACAACCCATCTTTGTTTGTGTTCATCTTTAAACATTTTAATTTATGCTAGTTTTATTTTTAACTAAATAAAATAGAATATAAAGTTAATAAGGTAAAACGAAAACCATCATATCGAAGTTGGACAAGTGAAGCCAACAGAAAAATAAAAGAATTCCAACAGAAGGCATAAGAATCAGAGACCCACTCATTTACACATTCAGGAGTCTCATAAATGTACTAACAGAAAACTATAGTATAAAGGTAGAGGAACCTAGTTATGCTAGTTTTAAAAGACGGTATTGCTGGGTATAGCAAGCTTGGTTGATAGGTATTTGCTTTTAGAGTTTGATATGTATATTTCCATGGGTTGGTAGCTGTTACTGGGATACCCGATGATACTCTGATGTATTTTTAAACACCAGTTTTCCATTAACATTTTAATATCATTTCTTTGTTTTGTATTTTGGACATCTTGACTATGATATGCTGTGGAGAGATTCTTTCCTGTTCTTATCTAGTTCAGGTTCTAAATATTTCCTGTGATTGGATGTCTAACTCTTACTTTAGATTTGGGAAATTTCCACTGATATTTCCATTTATCATAACATTGCCAAAAAGCGCCCCCAGTTCTGGACCAAAAGTTTAAACAAATGAATCTTTAGAGGATAGTTCACATTCAAACCACAATGCCGCTTCAGTAGTAGTTGCCAGAGATGGAATAAATCTTTCCGGGCACTAGAACTATAGAAACAGCAATCTAGAAAGAGACTGAGTAGGATGTGGATTTGTGGCCAAGGAGTATATACAGCATTAGAAAAGAGATGTTTAGGGACAATGCTATCTGTGGAGACTGTAACAAAATATAGTGTAGCAGATTAAAACTGAGGTTCTGCATGCATGCCCCCAATAATTAGACAAAAGGATGATGGAAACATTACCACTGACTAGATGAGCAGTAAGCATAGGAATGTGAGATGGGCACTGAACCTGGTACAGTGTACCTGGTAGATGAACGCATTCTCAGACAAGAACCACTGAACCTTGGTGAACAGATCCAAGATCCTGGTGGGTAAGAACATACAGTGGCAAAGGCAAACACAAATGTGGGCACACCTTCCACACCGTATCAGAGCACCAAGCACAGGAGTCCCCAACATGGAAAGGGTGACTGACACCCAGTACACCAAAAAGAAGGCTGTAACAGCTAGGTTTAGATTGTAGAACTCCTACGGTAAACTGAATTTGACACAGAAACTCCCTTCAGCAGAGTGTACCAATCTGCTGTAGTTACTAAGAGTAGCAGTCCTTCTCTACCTATAGAGAGAGCTTAAGAAGCAAACAGAAAACTAAGAGAGTAGAAGAAACTACATTCATCCCACCTAGAAAAAAATATTATCATCTGATGTCACATCTATTTCACTTTATAATTTTATTATTTGTGTGTGTGTGTGTGTGTGTGTGTGTGTGCGCGCGCGCGCGTGTGCGTGCATGTATTTCAGGTGTGGTGTGTAGGGGGTTTGTGGGGGTGTGTTGGTGCCCTTATGTATACACATTTGCCATGTGCACACACAAGGACATACACAGTGCTCAACACTGAGTGTCCTGGTTCAAGGTCTTTCACTTGAAACCAGAGCTTCAACTGGTGACTTCAGTTGACTTTGTTAGCCAGCTTGCTCTGGGGATTCCCTGTCTCTGCCTGCCAAGAGCTGAGGCTACAGGGAGTCTACCACACCTGCCTGATATTTCCAGGGGTGCTGGGAATGCAAACCCTGAGGTCAAGCATTTTACCTCCTGACTCATATCTGCAGGCCCTACTTTTTCAGCTTTTTAAAAAATTTTTATTTTTAATCGTTATTTCAATTGCCCGTCATGTTTTCACTTTATCTTGCCTGAATGTCATATTATAATTAGACTTCCTCTTCCTGCACTTGTTCTTTCTCCATTGGTTTTCATACATTTACGTCAAGTACTTTCACTGTCATTCATATTTTACTCCATCTTTTCACCTTTCCATATTCTCCTTTTTACTTCTTCAATATCGGTATCATTAGTTCTCAAAAAAAAAAAAAAAACCCACAGACACCTATAAATTACATTTTCCTCAAAAGTACCTTAGTGACCCTGTCTGTGAACAGTACTGGTAAAATAAATGAAGTATACATGTATCATTTACTACATGTGAGTGGCAAGATTGCTGTCCAACCAATGATTCTGTTAATGGAGTCAAGTTCCCAAATAAATAGTAGTGAGGACTATAAACTCAAGCAACAGTATGTAACAGAAGGAAATATAAAATAAAACAAACGAGGGCTGGAGAGATGGCTCAGAGGTTAAGAGCACTGACTGCTCTTCCAGAGGTCCTGAGTTCAATTCCCAGCAACCACATGGTGGCTCACAACCATCCATAATGAAATTTGGTGCCCTCTTCTGGCCTGCAGGCATACCTGCAGACAGAACATTGTATACATAATAAATAAATTCTTTAAAAAAAAAAAACAAACGAATAAAAAGAATAGGAAGGGGGAAATAGGAACTGGAGAACATATCCATCCCAGCAGTTGTGTGAGACAAAACAAGGAGACACATATCCAAATTGAGAAAAGAAGCTGCTCTGAGGACCCAGTCAGCCCACAGTTCCTCAGTACCTGAAACTAAAGATGAGATAGTTAAATACAAGAAGAAATTTCAGGATCCTACTTTCATTAGTTTTAAAAAGTCACTTATTTTATATTATGTGTATGAGTGTTTTGTTTGCATGAGTATATGTGTACCACATACATGCCTGCTGTCCATGGAGAACAGAAGAGAGAACCAGATACCTTGAAACTGGAATTAGAAATGGTTATAAGCCACCATGTGGGTACTGGGAATCAAACTCAGGTCCTCTGTAAGAGCAACAAGTGCTCTTAACTGCTGAGGCATCTCTTTAGTCCCCTGGGTTCTTGTTTTTAAAAAGGACCAATGAATCCATAGGAGAGTAACAAAAAACATGTCAGTGAAGTAAAGAAATTAATTTAGCACCTAGAAAGTAAGCAACATGTATGAAAAGGTTGGTAATGTGGGAGAACAAATTTAAAACATGGAGGAAAAATTCAGCAAGGAAATTGGGACCCTTAAAAAAAAAGACTCAGACAAAGATGTTGGAAACGAAAGAGTTAATTAATTCAAATTTAAAAAACAAAACAGCTCTGGTGATGCAGATTAGGGAGAGCCAGCATGCTGTCCAATTCAGCTGCCACACAGGCCCAGATCCAGGTATCTGAATTGGCCCACCACAAAATCTGTATCATTTGCAAATGGTTGGGATGCATGAAAGGGCCAGTCCTGCTGTTCCAAAGCTTTAGGATCTCCATGACACAGGGCAACAACAGAATAACCTGGATAACCCTAACCAGAGCAATGACTCATTGCAATGAACATTTGCAATGAAGATGTGTGGACAGAGGGATATACTGTGGGGCACACTGTGACATACTACAGGTTCCATGATGAGATGTTTTCTATGCTTGTTTTATTTGTGTGTGTGTGTGTGTGTGTGTGTGTGTGTGTGTGTGTGTGTGTGT
>CAJQZJ010035045.1:830431-841934 GCA_907164525.1 Lophiomys imhausi | reverse complement strand
AGATGCCTCAGAGTATAAATGTGCTTGCCATGCAAGCCTGACCTTTTGATTTCAACCATCAACATCCACATAAAAAAAGTCAGATGTAATGACATACCTCTGTAATTCTATTACTTCTATGGCAAGATGGAAGCTCAAAACAGGAGAATCACCCAGAAGCTCGTGGACCAGCTGCTCTGGAGTATGAAGCATGCCTGAAAGAACTAGAGAAAGCCTGCCCACAAAAGATGAAAGGAGAGAACATATTTTCCGATAATTATTCTTTGTTATTGAGAATTGCATATATGTATATTAAATATAATCACATTTCTCAACTCTCCCAAAATACCCTTGACAAATCTCACTCACAACTTGATGTCTTCTTTTCTTTCTTTGGAAAACCCATTAGATCCAATAAGTGTTGCCTATGTGGGCATAGGTGTGGGACAACAAAAACCAACTATCTTTTGTCACCAATAAGCACATGTCAATCCCCAAGACTCTCACAGGCTGGGAGACAATGGAAATAAATGGAGCTATCAATCTGAAAATAAGTTGGCATAGCTATTCTGATATCTAAAAAAGTAGGTTTCAATCCAAAATAAGTAAAAATAGATAAAGAAGACCACTGTGTATTAATATAGGAAGCAATCTAACAAGAAGATATAATAATTGTAATGTTACATCTCCTAATATAACACAAACACTAAATAGCACGAGGTCAGATAGACCCTCGTACAATTATAATGGATGACTTCGATATCCTACTCTCATCTTCACCGAGACCATCCAAAATACAAACCAACAAAGAAAGCTTAGAGCTAAACTGCACCATAGGTAAATGAACTGAATATATATCTATAGAATATTCCATCCAACATATACAGAAAATTTTCATCTAAATTAGGCTTATGCATCATTATCAAAAGTAGATCAAAAACATGTTTTGACAAATACATAAGAATCAAAGGTTTCTTGCATCTTATCAAAGACTTAGGGGAGTAAAACTAGAAACCAACAGCAAAAGAAACCATGGATACTTGGCTACAAAACAATGTTCTTTTGAATAGTGGGCCATTGACAATATAAGACTAGAAATTAAAAAGTTCCTAGAGTCAAATAAAAATGAATATAAATTATCAAGTCCACTGGGATTCAGTTAATGCATCCCTAGGAAGAAAGTTTATAGCTATGAATAGTTACATTAAGAAAAAAATGCCAAGTGGTGGTGGTACACATCTTTAATCCCAGCACTCAGGAGGCAGAGGCAGGTAGACCTCTGTGAGTTCAAGACCAAACTGATTGACTTCTAAAGATTGGGTTTCACAGAGAAACTCTGTCTCAATAAAACAAAACCAAAAACAAACAAGAAACCAAAAGAAAAAAATCTAGAGAAGTTTCAAAAAATATATACCTAATTATATACCTCAAGGTCTTAGATAAACAAGGACAAACTAAACCCCAAAGCAGCAGGCAGCAGGGAATATCAAAGATAAGGGCAGAAATTAACAAAATAAAGGCAAACACACACACACATACACACACACACACACACACACACACCACTGAATTAATCAAACAAAAAGTTTCTCTGAAAAAATTTACAACATTGACAAACCCCTAAGTAAATTAACTGGGCAGGGGTTTCAATATAATAAAATTGGAGATGAAAAACCTAAATGTTATAAGAGATTCCAATGAAACCATCAGTCTTATTAAGGAACACATAAAACTGCTTTAAAAACTGGAAAAAATGTACAAGATATAGATTGCTAGACATATGTGATATACCAAAATAAAGAAGATATGTGCAATTTAAACACATATGTGATAAGCAATGAGATGTAAGTAATAATAATGCTTCCCTATAAACAAAAAACAAATTGGATAGATTCATTGCTGAATTCTACCAAACCTTTAAGGGAGCTCTAACACTGATAATTATCAAATTGTTCTACAAAACAGAAAATGAAGGAACATTACTAAACTTATTTAATAATGTTAGTATAGTCCCAATAGCCAGTTTAAAGACATGTACAGAAGAGAAAACTATGGACAAATTACCCTGATACATTTAGGGATAAAAATTCTCAGTAAAATAGAGACTAAATCCAAGACCATATTAAGAAGGTCATGTACATTGACTAATTTGAACTTATCACAGACATAAAAGGGTGGTTCAACTTGTGCAAATCGATAAATGTTATACAAAACATAAATATACATAAGGACAGAAATCGCATGCTTCTGTCCATGGACGCAAAAAGCCTTTCAGTTGAATTCAATATCCTTCTAGGATATGAGTCTTAAAGAAAACAGGGTTGTAATAAATATATCTCAAAATATAAGGTTAAATGTGACAAACCTATAAGACATGCTAAAAGAAGATAAATGGAAAGCAGTTCCTCCAACAACTAGAAAGGAGACAAGAGTGGCAATCATTCCCATTATTATTCAATATAGAGTACAGTCTTAGCTAGAGCAACAACTCAAGAAAAAGACATGAAAGGGACACAAATAGAAAAGAATGAATGGAAATTATTTCTACTTGCAGATAACATGATCTTATAGTTTAAAAGACCTTAGAAACCTCACCAGAAAGCTTTTAGGTATAATAAAGGCCTTCAGAAAAGAAGCAGGATATAGAAATCTCTCTCTACATAAAAATCTGTAGGGGTACTAAATTCCATTAACAAACTTGCTATAAAAGGAATCAGGAGGAAATGCCATTCAGCATACATTAAAGAACATTTAGGAATAAGCCTAACCAAGGACATGAAAGACCTTTACAGCAAAAAAATTAAGATACTGAAGAAACAGACTACATTAATTGATGGAAAGAGATCTCACTCTCATAGATTAGCAAGAATAATACTGTAGAAATGTCTATTACCAGCCAGGCGTAGTGGCGCACGCCTTTAATCCCAGCACTTGGGAGGCAGAGGCAGGCGGATCTCTGTGAGTTCGAGGCCAGCCTGGTCTACAAAGCAAGTCCAGGACAGCCAGGGCTGTTACACAGAGAAACCCTGTCTCAAAAAAAAGTCTATTACCAAAAACTGTGTAAAGATTTAGTGAGAACCCCATCAAAATTCCAATGCCATTATGTAAAGTTACAAGAAAAAAACCTACTATAAAATTTATATAAAAACACAAATGACCCTGAATAGCCAGAACAGCCTTAATCAGGAAGAGTAATATTAGCAGTGTCACAGTATCTATTCTCAAATCTACACAGAACGAAGTAAGAAATGGGGATGAAGAATAGAGAGGACAAGACAAGACATGGTACTGGCACACACACACACACACACAAATGGTAATGTATAGGAACATTAGAGTAGTAGATCAAGAAATAAACTTAAACAATAAGAGCCACCTAAATTTTGGCAAAGATGCCTACAATGCTTAATGTTAATTATCAACTTCATAGAGTATAGAGTCACCTGGTAGACCAACCTTGGGGCACACTTGTGGGAGATTATCTTTACTGCATTAATTGAAGAGGAAAAGCACAGTTCTCACTGTGATCCTGGATTGTGTAAGTGAAGAAAGTGGCGTACATACCAGTGCACATTCATCATCTATTCTTGGTTGTGGATGCAATATGACTAGCTGCTTCAAGAAGCTCCTGCCACTATGAATTCTAGCTATGATGGGCTTTAACAATGAGCCAGAATGAACTCTTTTGCCATTAAGATTCTCTTATCAGAGAATTGTATTACAGCAACAGGAAAAGAAACCAAGCAAAATGTCAGTCTTCTGTATTAGAAAAGTTTCTTCTTCAATAAACGGTATTGAAACAAAGTGGATATCCACACCAGAATCTCCTGTGTATGCCTTTTCCATTTTTGTTGTGTTTTTCATTTTGTTTGGGACAAGATCTCATGTTTCCCAGCTGCCTTAATTTCTATATGTAGCCATGGATGACCTTGAACTTCTGATACTCCTGTTTTTACCTTTCAAGTATTGGGAGTGAAGGCTTTTGCCACTACACCTGGATAGACCCTACCACTATTTTTACTTTAATGTTTCATTAGTATGTACTAAACATACATAATAATGGAGTTTGATATATTTTCACTGATGTACATAATGTATTTTGATCATGTTCACCTCTGCTTTCTTCTCTTGTCCCTCTGTCATTCCCACCAATTTCTTTCTTAGTCCCAACAAGCCTCACTTCTTTTTAAGTTTTTGTTAGTTCTTTAAGAATTTTGTGCCATGTGTTTTAATCACATATTTACTCTTCTCCAACTCTCCCTTCTCCCTCCCCACCCAATTTTGTATACTGTTATTTTTTTCATTCAATGCCAATCATGTGTCCCAAATATTCTTGCACACGATCTTCCACTGAAGCATGGTCAATGTAGTAGGAGCTCTACTTCTAGAGAAAGCTGACCTTTCCTCCCCAAGTAGCTATGGATTGCTAATAGTTCCATGACCATGGATGGAACTTTGTGCCTAGCTGCCCTCTCCATGCTTGGATTTGGTCTGACTTGGGTTTGCACAGGTCTTGTGCATGGTGTCACAGCCTCTGTGTGTTCATATGTGTAGCTTCTCTGATGTCTAGATGATGCTGTTTTCTTGTCGTCAGCAACCACCTCTAACTCTTACACACTTTCTGTTCTCTCTTCCACAGTGATCCCTGAGACTTTGGAGGTATGGTTCAATATGCACACATATATTCCATTTAGGGCTCAATATTCTGCAGTCTCTTATCCTCTGCACCTTGGCTACAACTGGCCCCAATTATGCTATCGTGTCCTTTTTGTTAAGCCAATGAATTGTATTGTGTTTGTTTATAGGAGTATATGTGAGAGTTTGTTTACAGGACCATGTGCATCTTTGCAGTACCTACACCACTGCAGGATATCTTTCTCTTCACTAGTGCCTGAAACTCCCAAAATACTGAAGCACAAGCCAGAGAAAACTCTGGAAGTGAATCTACCAAGAAGCCACTTGATGCTGGTGAATAATACAATGGCAAGTGTATAGAGTAGGGATGGGGCACTAGCTTCATGCACCATGATGAATATCCTAGCACCATTAAGCCTAAAGCCTTTGATATGAGAGCCTGGTATGGTTATTGCTAAGTAAGCATAGAAGACAAAGAAGAAACATGCCAGTGAAATGCAAAGGAGATTCACCACCATTTGTGATCTGGTAGGTGATCTTTCATCCTAATACATGTTCCCATAATTTTGAATGTTTACCCACCTCAGTGAACTTCATTACTTTAAATACTATAAACAAATTCCCAATAATCATCAAAAGTAAAGGAAAACGTATGCTCAAAGAAGGAATTTGTTTTCCAATGTTTTGAATTTTTTAATTAATGTGCATTGGTGTTTGCCTGTATGTATGCCTGTATGAGAGTGTTGAACACCCTGGAACTGATGTAAAAGACAGTTGTGAGCCACCATGTGGGTGCTGGGATTTGAACCCAGGTCCTCTGGAAGAGCAGCCAGTGCTCTTAGCCACTGAGCCATCTCTCCAGCCCCTTTTAAAGATTCCTTTTTTTTTCTGAGACAGGGTTTCTCTATGTAGCCTTGGCTGTCGTGGACTCACTTTGTCGACCAGACTGGCCTTGAACTCACAGAGATCCACCTGCCTCTGCCTTTCAATGCTGGGATCAAAAGAGTGCACCACCATGCCCAACTCTTGAACTTTTCATTGTAGAGGTCTTTCACTTCTTTGGATAAGTTTATTCCTGGAAACTGTATTGGTTTTTTTAGCTATTTTGATGAGATATTTCCCCTAATTTCTTTCTGTGTAAGTTCATTCTTGGTATATAAAGGCTACTTTTTATACTAATTTTGTGTCCTGTCACTTTACTGCATTAATAAGATCTTGGGTTTTTTTCTTTCCTTTATTTTTTTTATTATGTTTTTTAAAATTTTGTTGTTATTTTGTTGTTTTTCTAAACAGAGTTTCTCTGTGTAACCTTGGCTGTCCTGGAACTCACTCTGTAGACCAGGATGACCTTGCACTCACAGAGATCCTCCTGCCTCTGCCTCTTGAGTGCTGGGATTAAAGGCACCACACCTGCCTCTAAGATCTCAATTTCATAGCAGAGTTTATATAATATGTTAAGAATATAATCATGTCAATTGCAAATAACCATCATTTGACTTCTTTTCCTATCAAAGAAGACACTATGTAATGGAGAAATCTTCCATGCTCCTGGACTAACAGGACTAATATAATGAAAATGGCTATACTAACAAAATTAATCTACAGATTCACTTCAACACTCATCTTAAATTCTAATGTCATACTTGAGAGATATAGAAAAAATAATCTAGGAAGTCATATGGAACCACAAAAGAGTACGAATATCCAAATAAATCCTAAACAATGTAAACAAAGATGAAGGTATCACAATACCAGACCTCAAATTATACTAGAAACACATAGTGACAAAGACAGATTGGCACTGGCATAAAAAAACAGATCAATGGAACAGAGCAGAGGGTCCTGAAATACACTGACAATCTGTGGCCATCTAACGTTTGACAAAAGTGGCAAAAAAACATGCAGTAGGAAAGGGATAGCTTATCCAACAAACGGTGCTGTCAAAATTGTATACTCCCTGTAGAAGAATAAAACTAGATACTTATCTTTTCGTGCTGCAGGAAAAATCAACTAATACTAGACCAAAGACCTTTATTTAAAATCTTCAACTCTAAAATTGATAGACTAAGCATAGATAATCTTCCTCAAGATATTGGAGTAGGCAAGAACTTGAACAGAGCTACAACAAATAGCACAGGAGCTATCCTCAAGGATCAACACATGGAACTAACTGAAACTACAGTTTCTGGACAGCAAAACTATTATCAAAGTACACAGAGCCCATGGAATGGAAGAAAATCACAAGTACTTGTGACAAAAGACTAATATGCAGATTTCAAATTCACAAAGAACTGCAAAAATTAAACACCAAGGAAAGTAAACTTGTCAGTCATCAATTTGGCCAATGAAACAAACAGAAGAAATGCTAATGATTAGTACTTTAAAAAAAAACTCTTCAACATCCATAGTCATCAAGGAATGCCAATTGACACTACTTTGAGAGATCATCACACCTCAGTAACAATGGCCATCATCCCAAAACACAACAGCAAATATTGGAGAGGATGTGATAAAAGAGGATGGCTCCACAGGTAAAGGCACTTGCCATGCACACTGAGAGACCTGAGCTCAGTACTCAGACCCATGTAAAGGTGAAGGGAGAGAACAGACATCTTAGAAGTTGTGCTCTGACCTCCATACACATGACCCCCAACACACATAATGTACACTTGCAATAATAGTGAAGTAAAAAAAATCAAGAGAAAAGAAATGTCTCTAAAAAATGTTATTAGATTCAGCTATCTCACCACTGGGAGAAGAATTTCCAATAATGCACTCTGATTATTTTGTGGTCATAAATTCTTGATCTCAAAATAAGATTCTCTGCTATTTCAGACAACATTAATGTTACAGGGGAAAGATTACATAATTCCAAGGACTACATGAAATTTACAGACTTCTACACATAAAAAAAATCACTGGAATGAAAAGAAACCCCTATCTTTGTCAACTACTTGTCAGACAGGGGATTAGCATCTAGAATATATAAAAATGCAAAATATGAATATTAAAAAAATCATTCAATTAATGATTGAGCCATAGACTAAATAGCTCAGTAAGAAACATAAATGGTCAATATTTTTATAACAGTCTTCGTCATTGAAAGGAAAAGTATCGGCTCAGGATCCCCAAGACCAAGTTCTCAAGACAAAAGGGATTTATTTGCCCCCAAAGGACAGAGGGCAGTGAATAGGAGACAAACATGGACATAGGGGATGAGGAAGAAGGGGAAGGGAACAAGGGAGATGGAATAAAAAGGGCAAGGGAGAGGGGCAAGATGTATTTGTCCCCAGAGTTGGACAATGGACTGACTCTGGATAAGAGGAGAGACATGTGGCACATAGGAAAATGGTGGTTTGTAAAGGTAAAATGGGAAAACTTGTATTAGGATGAGGTGCTTACTTTTAATGGGGAATGCTAATTAAGTGAACTAAAGGGGGCTTTTGATTTCTGGACTTTAATATTTTGATACCTTGTAGTCAGCCTCAAGAAGTGGTGGCCAAATAAGGGACTGGATCTTGGTGGGGAGCATTAGGGATGTAGTCTGACGAATGGGGAGAAAAGCAAGGCTGGCTGGCCACAGCCCTGCACTCCATGCTCGGGTTGCCCACAGTACCTTCAATCATCCTGGACCATCAGGAAAATGTAGATTAAGATCCGTTAATATTCCACCTTACCAGAGTCAGAATAGTTACCACCAAAAAAACAAACAAAAACAAAAACCAAAATACAAAAAAAAAACAAAAAACAAAAAAAAAAACAAATGTCGACAGACAGCTGTTACCAAGAATGTGGGGAAAGAGGAATCCATATGCAAAGCTGATAGGAATGTAAACTGGTTCAGCTACTATGGATATTCTAAACAACAACAACAAAAAAAAACCAGAAACAAAATGAAACAACAACAACAATAACAAGAAAAAACCTACAAGTATAACTAACACAAGACCCAGTAATAACACTCCTGGGTATGTTTGTCAAGGAATGTAATTCAACATACCATATCCATGTTTATTTATGTACTATTGATAGTAGGTAGGAAATGGAACCAACCTACATGCCCATCAACAGATAAATGAAAATTTTTTTTGTTTTCTTTTTCGAGACAGGGTTTCTCTGTGTAACAACCCTGGCTGTCCTGGACTCACTCTGTAGACCAGGCTGGCCTTGAACTCACAGAGATCCACCTGCCTCTGCCTCCCGAATGCTGGGATTAAAGACGTGTGCCACCACGCCCAGCTGATAAATGAATTTTTTAAAAATGAGATACACAATGAAATTGTATTGAGCAGTAAAAAATGAAATTTTGCTACTTGCATGAAAATAGAAGTAGAAATCATTATGAAGGTGGAAGAAGAAAGATTCATAAAAACAAGTGCTGGATATTCTCTATCAAGTGTAGAATCTAGATTTAAATGTATATTAACGTATTTTCTGAAAGCATATCTTGCCTTCAAAGAGCCTTGAAACCAAGTTAATAATATGTCTTGAAATCATCTGAGATTACATACTTACCCTTCTGTCCTACTGTATATTCACTTATTTAAATTTAGCCTGCCTTAAAAAAAACAACAACAATATAGCAAATCTTAGTATGCCTTAAATTTCCCATACAATCTAAGCTAAATCTAAGGCATTTATCTTAAGTTATATACTCTTCCATGTACCTGATACAGAATAAGGTATATGTGTTGTAGTAACCATTTGCTTAAAGCAGTCACTGAAATGGACCTTAATGAAATGAACCAGAATGAAAGCAAACTTAAACAAAACCCATGAATGTAGGAAGCAACATGTGGATACAGGTAGATAACATCTGTTTGTAGTTCTGAGTGCTATTCTGGGTCAGTTGGGGGTCAGTAAAAGAATCTCTTCCCCTATAAACTCAGTTAAAGATTTCAGTAAAAAAAAATCCTTCATTCCTTTCCTGGATCATGTTTTCTGTGTTATTCAATAAATACAGAGCAAAACCTTCTGTTGGAGATAGGCACAACACAAAACAAGAGATGGGCTGCAAACAGGCCAGTAAACATAAAGTACAGAACAATGGCAGACAAGGAGAGAAGTATAAAATTCAAGTTTGGTGTTGCTGTTTGTCAAATTATCCTAAGAGGAAGTTTCTGGCTTTGTTCCTTAATACAAATGGATACATGTGTAGAGGTAATGAAACTATGAAGGCAAAGAATTGGTTTTAAGGAAAGACTAGGGGTAAGGGAACCCAAAAGGGCAAGGAAACACAGGTGGCAGGAAAACAAAAGAGGGGACTATTTGGGGAATGGAAGGAGTCTGCCAAGTGTAGGGACTTTACGGATGGTAGAGAATGGTGGAGGAGTGGGACCAATAAGAACAAATTGGGGCTGGAGAGATGGCTCAGCGGTTAAGAGCACTGACTGTTCTTCCAAAGGATCCGGGTTCAAATCCCAGCACCTATACGGCAGTTTACATCTGTCTGTAGTTGCTGGGCATGGTGGGGCATGCCTTTAATCCCAGCACTCAGGGAGGCAGAGGCAGGCGGATCTCTGTGAATTCAAGGCCAGCCTGGTCTGCAGAGAGTCTAGAGAGTCTAGGACAGTCACAGATACACAGAGAAACCCTGTCTCGAAAAAAACCTACAAAAAGAACATATTATATTGTGTCATATTTGTATGAAATTCTTATCATGAAGTTCATTACTTTGGTAACTTCAAAGAAAAAAATATTTTGCCTCCAATATGTTCTTGCCTGTGGAATGAAGAAGTTCGTAAGCCAGCCTTCAATAACGTTCATGTCACTCAGGTCTTTTTTTTAATGGTGATAATAACAGGGAAGTATATTCTTGCTTACATCATTGACTGCTCTAGACTTCTTTGAGTGGTAAATTAAGAAAGGTTTTAATTTGAACCCTGACATATTTCTGCTAAAAGTAGTTTTATAGTCATGAATTTTGACCCTATTTTGGACTCTTGGTAAATGTAAAGGCTCCAGCATACGCTTCTACAATAAAATCATTTTATCAGTATTATTAGTTTTAGTTTCTAATTCACAATTGTTCAATTAATCTTAAGTTAGATACTCTTCCGTGTACCTGACCCAGAATAAGATATGTGTGTTGTAGTAACCATTTGCTCAAAGCAGCCAATGAAATGAATCAAATGAAAGCAAACTTGAACAAAATCCATGAATGTTAGAGGCAACATGTGGATACAGGTAGATAACATCTGTTTGCAGTTCTGAGTGCTATTCTGGGTCAGTTGGAGGTCAGAAAAATTACCTTTTCCTTTGTAAAACGTAGTTAAATATTTCTGCTAAAATGTCTCATAAATGCTTTGTAACTTTCAGTACAAAGCAGTGGTTGGCTCACTGCTGGACTTAAATAATGAAAATTATGATGTCTTTCCAAGTATTGGAACAATCCATGACCTTTCATAAATGTGTATGTATGTGAAAGCTAATCATCCCCAATCTTTTTTAACATAACATGAAAGTCTTCCTTAGCCTGAATAGCAAGTAGGCAAGTGATATGTGCTACTGTATCTGGTCTTTCTTCCACTTGATAAGTAACTTTTCTATATCATGACACAACATGGCCCTCTTCTTTATCACGACAATGAATTGAACTCATGCTGATAATTTTACTGCATTCTGGATTCACTTCTTTTTCCTTTATTATGGATGGGATTCTCAGTTGAGAACATCTTACTTAATAAACCGCAAACTATACTAGGTGTTCTCGTTTCTTTTCTGTTGCTATGATAAAATATCTTGACCTTTTATTCTTCTATCAGAAGATAGACTTATATAGCTTACACGTCTAGGTCAAAATCTATCACAGAAACGAGTCAAGCCAGGAGTTAAAGGCAAGAACTTTTGATGTTCAGTCCTTTTGTGCTCAGCTATTTAGATGTCCTAA
>CAJQZJ010035045.1:801616-815431 GCA_907164525.1 Lophiomys imhausi | reverse complement strand
ACTAGATTTATATCAGCTTTTACAGGCCATAGTCATCTGAAAGTGGGAACCTCAATTGAGAATATGCCTCCATAACATGTGGCTGTAGGCAAGCCTGTAGGCCATTTTCTTAATTGGTGATTAATAGGGGAGAGGTCAACTCATTATAGGTGCTACCATCCCTGGGCTGATAGTCGAGTATTCTATAAGAAACCAAGTTGAGGGGCTGGAGAGATGGCTCACAGGTTAAGACTGTTCTTCCAAATGTCCTGAATTCAATTCAGAGCAACCACATGGTGGCTCACAACCATCTACATTGAGATCTGGTGCCCTCTTCTGGCCTGCAGACATATATGCAGGCAGAACACTGAATACATGATACATACATACATACATACATACATACATACATACATATTAAAAAAAAGAAATCAGGTTGAAACCTAGGCCCATGGAGGCTTGCAGAGACTGAAACACTAACCTCCCCCAAAAGCATATATGGACTAGACCTAGGGCCCCTACACATATATAGATGATAAGTAACTTAGTCTTCATACAGATCCCTAAACAAGTGGAGTGGGGGGACCTATCTCTGTCATAAACTCTGTTGCCTGTTAGTGGAACACTTTACCCTATCTGGGATGTCATGTTGGGCTCCAGTGCAAGGGGAAGCTTATTTATAGCCTTCATGTGACTGATGAACTGAAGGGGGTCATTACGTGGGGGTCTCCCCTCATCTGAAGAGAAGGAGAGGAGGAAGAGGGCCTCTGAGCTATCAGGAAAAGAAGGAAATAATTATCCTGGCTAAAGTCAATGACGTTCAGGTACTGGATTGCTAGGCCATATTTGGGTAGAGAAGAATTTGTATGGAATATTGGAAATTCTTTAAGGAAAGTGTCTCATGATCGAAATAATTGTAAAACTACAAGTCAATCCAGGAAGGATCACTAATGCCTCAGATATTTAGAAATGATATTTTAGGTCAACCTACTAGTTTTAAGAAGTATTTAAGGCCAGCTGTTGAGCATGATGACAGAAAAGAGTATAGATAGTAGAAGGTGGTTGCAAACATTAGCTGTAATGTCATGAGTAGTTAAAGAGAGAAGTATAAGTTATAAGTATTACATCATATACTACAACATGTATATCATACTATATATATAAACATACATGTATGTGCATATAATGTAAGTATGTTTGCTTTATTTTTTCTCTTATTCTTTTACTACGGAAAATAAGACGTGTTTTTTTTAACAAAATAAAATATAATAAGATAAAACAAAAACTACAACATCAAAATTGGACAAGGCAAACCAACAGAAAGAAAAGAGTTCCAAAAGGAATCAGAGACCCACTTGTTCTCACAGTCTGGTGTCCCATATAAAATAAACCGGAAGCCATAATGTATGCACAGAGGACCTGGTACAGACCCATTGTAGGCCCCGTGCATGCTGCCCCAGTCTCTGTGAGTTCATATGATCTTTGCTCAGTTGATTCAAAGGACCTTGTCGTTCTGTGTCCTCCATCCCTTCTGGCTCTTACACTCTTTCCACCTCCTATTCTGCAGGGTTCCCTGAGCTCTGAGGGGAGGAATTTGATGGAGACATGCCTTTTAGAGCTATTTGTTCCAAGGTCTCTCTCTCTCTCTCTCTCTCTCTCTCTCTCTCTCTCTCTCTCTCTGTGTGTGTGTGTGTGTGTGTGTGTGTGTGTGTGTGTGTGTGTGTGTGTAATATATGGCTGTGGGTTTCTGTATTTGTTCCAATCTGCTGCAGGAGGATGCTTCTCTGTTGATGCCTGAGTAGGGCATACGCAGTAGATCTGAGTACAGTAGAATATCATTGGGTCATTTTATCACTACTTTTTTTAAAGACTGGTAGAAGAGGTCCCATGGAAATTCCTAAACAACCTGGGATGTTGCCAAGACAGTAAGTTGCTCTCTGCAAGTGGACAGTGGGGACCCATTGCTGAAGATAGCACTCACACAACTCATTAAACATGGAGAGGTCTAGCTGGTACCTACATAGAACCTTCGCCCCTATGTTCTAGTGTCTTTTGTGCAGGAAAGTACTCTGAAAGCTACTGAAGGAGAAATGTAAACACCAACGCAGCCACAAAACCTTTGATCTACAATCTGTTCCGACTTCAGGATACTCTAGCATAATAGTGCCACAAAGCTTGTGAGAGTAACCAGCCAATGTCTGATTTGACTGAAGACCCGCTCCATAAGATGGAACCCATGCCCAATACTGCTTAGGTGACCAAGAAGCAAATACTAGGTAGTCCAGAGACCTAGGGTAAACCTAAATACTCCTGTGTTTTGTTTGTTTAATTATACAGAAGTTCAAAGTTGGACTTGGGGACATAGCAATTTTCATCTCATTAAAGTGTGCTGAAGACATAACAAGGGTAAAATTCAGTCTCATCTTTTGCCATCTTTAAGTCCTTCAGGCTGGATCAGTGCCCTTGTACTTATTAAGAATTGAAATGTTAGCCGGGCGGTGGTGGCCTTTAATCCCAGCACTTGGGAGGCAGAGGCAGGCAGATCTTTGTGAGTTCGAGGCCAGCCTGGTCTATAAAGTGAGTCCAGGACAGCCAGGGCTACACAGAGAAACCTTGTCTCGAAAAACCAAAAAAAAAAAAAAAGAATTGAAATGTTGGGGATAGAGTGATGGCTCAGCAGTTAAGGGCACATGCTGCTCTTCCAGAGGACCTGAATTCAATTCACAGTACCCACATGGAGACACATAACTGTCGTATTTCGATCCAATATCCTCTTCTAGTGTGCAGAGGAGTATGCAGACAAAGTACACATATCATAAAATACATAAACAAATCTTTTTTTAAAAAAGAGTTCAAAGCCAGGCAGTGGTGGTGCACACCTTTAATCCCAGCACTTGGGAGGCACAGAGAGGCAGATCTTTGCCAGTTCGATGCCAGCCTGGTCTGCAAAGTGAGTCCAGGACAGCCAGGTTTACACAGAAAAACCCTGTCTCGAACAACCAACCAAACAAACAAAAAAAAGAGTTCAATTATCATCTTGGAAGATTTTTCCTTTGATGCATATGTAGTGTCATTTCCTATGTTTTCTGATCAGTTTTGGTTTTAAGTCTATTTTGCTAGATATTAAAATTGCTACACCAGTTTGCTTCTTAGGTCCATTCTCTTGGAATATTTTTTCCATTCCTTTATACTGACATAATGCCTATCCTTGGTGTCGATGTGTATTTCTTGAGTGCAACAGAAGGGTGGACTCTGTTTTCACATCCATTCTGTTAGTCTGTATCTTTTTATTGAGGAATTGAGACCATTGATATTGAGAGATATCAATGACAAATGATTGTTGATTCCTATTATTTTGTTGATTTTGTTGTTGTTGGTGGTGGTGGTGGTAGTGGAGGTGTGTGTATTTCCCTTCTTTTGATTTTGTTTGTCTGAGATTATTTATTCCATGTATTTTCATGGTTGTGAAAGGAATGGAAAAATTTTAGAGACCCCCCCTTGGCAGGAACTTAGCTGAGCCCCAGGTTCCAGGAACTTAGCTGACCATGAAAAGGGTGGAACCAAGAATAAAGGTGAGTCAGGACATGAACACCAGGCTCCAGGATAGGGTGTGTCCCGCATGACAATGGGCTGGTACTTTCCACTTGTATTTCTCCTCACCCCCTTGGGTTGTGGTAAACAATTGACTGGTATTTTCCACTTGTATTTCCCCTCACCCCCTTGGCCTGTGGTTTTCTCTTTAAATACCCTACTCTCCCCCAAATTGGGGTCGCAACTCCTCTACCCCTGCGTGGGATATGAGTTGTGTCCTCAGCGCTGAACCAAAAATAAACCTCTTGCAATTGCATCAAGATGGTCTCTTGGGAGTTTTTGGGTGGCCGTGATATCCCGAGTGTCGGGTGAGGGACTTCCCTCTCCCGGGGTCTTTCAGTTGTAGTTAACCTCCTTATGTTGGAGCTTTCCTCTTATTCTGTTCTGTAGGGCTGAATTTGTAGATAAATATTGTTTGAATTTGGCTTTATCGTAGAATATCTTATTTTCTCCATCTGTAAATGTCAATACCAGTCTACTGGAAATTCAGGAATGGTGCCCTGGTTTTCACAAGTACATAGACATTATACAGAGACTGACTGGTTTGAACCCTCCAAGCAGGAGTCCTGGTGACCTTGGGGATCCCGGGTGGATGAGTCCCCAAATGTAAAGGTCACCAGGACTCCTGCCCAGAGGGTTCAAACCAGCTGGTAAGCTACTGTGTCTCTATGTGTGTCTGTCTCTGTATAAATGTCTGTCTATGTACTTGTGAAAACCAGGGCGCCATTCCTGAATTTCTAGTAGACTGGTATTGACCTTTACATTTGGAGGTCCTACCAAGATCTTGGGGACCCTGAGTAACCAGAAAAGAACCCGAGATAGAAGCATGATCTCATTTTTTTGTCTAGTCTAACTCTCTGTCTATGCTGTCTGAGAGACTGCTTGTCTCTGTTTTTGTTTTGTGGAAAGTTGAAGTTTGGCTTGTTTTCAGGTTCTGCATGAAAGTCTGTCTGAACTGATTCATTGTTTGTGTTCTGTGTTTTGGCTTCTGTTGCCTTACTTTCAGTTTTCTTCTTGGTTTGTCCAAGTCCAGAAATATTCTGGTTTGTGTGTGTCAGATAATACACAATTGGAATGCATGTGGTGAGTGTTCTGGGTTTGTATGTGTCAGATAGTGTACACAGTTTCTGGTTTCTGTGTGTCAGATAATGCAGGCTGAATACCGAGCAGTAGGGCAGACGAGCCTGTTATCCTGCCAGTCGAGAGAGCCTGGAGGATGCTCCAGCTCTCTCTGAGAAAGAAGGGAGAAGAGGTGTCTCCCTTCTTGCCCGGATCCCCAATGGCAGTGGAGGAATGGGAACTGGTCTTGCCTAGCCAGTTGTTGGATGGAGCTTGGCACTGTCTCACTGTTGTGCTGTACATTATATAATCTATGTGATTGTTTCCTTGTTTTGTTCTCAGACGAATTTGAGCTGACATTACAGGCTTGTTCAGAATCTGCCTTGCAATCTTCCCCCATCAAATCATTATGAGGGGACCAGCCCCTGATCTAGACCAGGGCAGCTTCAAAATTCCATTTGTCAGCTGGAACATTGTTGCAGAACACTAAAAAGAAAAAAATGGGAACAAAAAACAAGAAAGGTTCCCTAAGGTAAAAGCTGCCTTGAGCTGGGCGAGTTATGGGGCACCATTTCATCTCCCCAGAGGCAGAGATGAAAACTAGACAGGCTAAGGGAGGTTTGTTACCATCATGAAAAAGGGTCCCACAAGGACAAGTGCTGCAAAGTTGAATCCTACCCGTTTGCCTGTTAAAAAATGCAACAAAGATAAAAAGAAAGTTTGCTGGAGAATGTTGATACAAATAAAGGTTTGGCCATGAAAATATATGTATGTCAAAGAAAACATGGCTTGGATTTAATTATGCTTTGTAATTGGGAATATAACATTTGTTCAAAATGTCTGATGTCTGAGGACACCCGAATAATTAATTATTTAAAGAAAGACAAAAAGAAAAAGAAAAAAATCAGGGACTGAAAAGAAAAGAGAAACATAAAAGTCAGGGATCATTGGGGTCCCCACCAGAGAGAAAGGATGAAAAGCTTAAGGAAGTTGTGAGGGTCTAAGGATGTAAATGCAAGTTACTACGAAAAGATGTTAAGGTTTGGTAAATCCAAGTTACTAAGTTTGGAAAAAGGTTAAAAGATGACAAAAATGGTTAAAGATATGTTATAGATGTGGGTTTGCAGGATGATAGTCAAACAAACTTATGGTTTTGTTACAATCATGGAGCTTCTTGGTTTTGATGGACTCTGTTCATTACTATAGCCTCCTTTTAGACTAAGAAACCAACAAATCTCTTGTTTTACAAGCTGATAGTCACCCTATTTGTAGTTATGCCAAGAAGTTATGCAGTTAGTTATGAGATTAAGCTTTTTACAGGCTTTCACAGTCAAACAGAAAGTAACTAACTGAAAACAAGTTCCATCTTAGATGGATAAGATGGTCCTCAGACACCTCAGAGATCTACAGAACATGACATTTAAATATTTAATACAAAAAGGCTTTTTCTGATAGACATGCCAATTCCTGACAGCATTGCTGGTTTCCTCCAAAGAAGACAATGGTGTAGGGAGATAGATTAATATAAATTAGATTTAGTAAATATCTAGGTGTTTCTGATACAGTCTCTTAATCCGGGGCATGAAGATCAACTTGGCTGAGGGCAATTAGCTTATCAGTTTATGGACTAAAAACAAGGATGAAGTTAGGTGAAATGAGGGGAGTCTCTATGGACTAAACAAAAAGGAAGCCAGGTGAAACATGGAAAGACTTCATGGACTAAAACCAAGGTTTATGGCCTGGCATTGTTTTCAGCTGCTAAGTGGGAAGAGCCCAGATTAAGCTGAAGCAGGTGGAACAAGGAGAGATCCTATTTAAGGACAAGTGGATGAAGCCAAGAGGGCCACATGCAAGGGGCCGCATGCTGGGGGTGGGGGCGCATGCTAAAGAGCCCCTTACTAGAGAGCTCCAATGCCAGCCAGTCCTCACGCTAGAAAGGACAATGAGTAGTTTGTATCCTCGGATGGAGAAAGTTCTGGTGGACTGATGGCCAGATCTCTCTGAGGCAGAAAGAAGCTAGTGAGCAGAGAAAGCCTCAGCAAGACAGAAAAAGGCCAAGGACTAAACCCCGTGGCTCAGCTTTTGCCTAGAGGGGTTTGATCTTTCCAAACAGTGGCCTGAAGGGAACTGTGGCCAGCTTTAAAGACTGAGGCAGAGCAGCAGAGTTGCTGATACAAAGGAAATAAGTTGGCCTACAGACGGCTGAGGTCTCCCAGAGAGAAGAAAGCCTCAAGTCTTATTTAAGGTGAAGCCGCCATAGCCAATTTACCATGACGGATCTACGTCTGAGATATTCCAGAAGAAAGACTGCTAAGTGCATTAAAGGGTCTATCATAGAGACTGTGTTCCTGATGACTGAGGACCTGCCCCAGAGACTGTATCCTTCTAAAAGGTTATGAAAATAGTTGTAATAATTATCAATAGGTTTAGTGGTTAGGTAATAGGGGTTGTAGTTATTTGTAGGGTTAGTAGTTAAGTAAGTGTTTATATTTGTTATAAGTGAATATAGTTACTAATAAATAAGTGTTGAATAATTTTAAAAAGTTTGGTTTCACAATGGGCACAGAAGAACTCCACCTGAGACTTGCTTTAAGTATGATAAAGCTGGGCACTGGAATAGACTGCCCTTTGCCTCAACAGTAGACAGCATGCTGTCCAAGCTGAATGTGCTGGACATAGATGGAGAAGTGGACTGCTGAACTTTGCCAAGACAAGGTAAGCGATCTGTCATAATTCCTGTCTCACAAAACGTCTGTCATACTTTGGTACTGGTGGCCAAAGATGGATGCCCCATAGACACAGAGGAACAATGGGATGGCTGTCAAGATAAAGACTTATTTTTTATAGATTTGGAAGCCAATTGATCTTGCTTACTCAGATGATATTTATTGTTCTTAGATCCCTGATGAGTCTAAAGACTACACTAACAAAAGTTTCCATTTTGTATTAAGTTTGACTCAGAGCTGAACTCCATGTTCCAGAACAACAACAAAATGTACCCGACCTTGTATTCCAGGAGTGTTCCCTCATCAGAACCAGACAGCTCACTCTGAGAAAGCACCCAGAAAGTCTAAACAAACTTTCTGATGGTCAAGCTGACTGCAGCTGGTTAGTCAGTAACAACGAGCCAATCAGAAATGGACATGACTAGCTACCCAAATGTCATCCAATCATATGGTAAAGAACCTGCTTCTTTGTCTGAGTCTCTATATAAACTCTGTACTTTTGGGTCTGGGGGCTCTCAACTTGAACTGCTGTGTCAGTGAGTGTTGAGAGTCCAAGCTCTGAGCTTGAATAAACAACCCTCACTCATGTATTTACATCAGAGTTGGCTCCTGGGTGGTTTTGGGGGGGTCTCAAGAACTGGGAAGAACACATCTTTGGTGATTGAAAGTTTTGCTGGGTTTTGTTGGCATAGCTTATAACTATTTATTAATATCTATAAACACCTACCAACCAACCAACCCTAACACTTTAGAAAGATACCTCTCAAGATGTAGAAAATCTTAGGCATAGTTCCTTGGAGGGCAACTTGTCAGCAGTCTGTATGCAGGAACCCTGCAATCATCAGTAGCTCGGTGGTCACGTGACTCTGGTGTTGCTATGGAAGCCTCACTTCTGCTTGGGGTCAATCTTCTCCATCCCTATGTCCTGTTCCTAGTGCTGCCACTGCTGGCCAGCCCACATGGCCAGCCTGTTGTGGTTCTCCTTAGCCTGCCTGGTTCTATGAACCTTCTCTGTGCAGGTCCTGTGCCAGGCTTCTTGTGCCAGCCTGAGCATGTCACCTCGGGACTGATCCTATGTGAGCCCAGGGTCTCCTCACTGCCTGCTGGTCTAGTCACAGGCCTCTGGCACATTTCTGCTTGGTGTTGGGCCTTTTCTGTACATGCAGCTTTGATGCTAGCAGCTGGTGTACACCCACTTGGCACCAAGGTTTCTGGTGGGTCTCTGGCTTTTTCAACCATGCCCTTTGGCAGGGCTCTGTCACTCTGGCCTCCACAGTGCCAGCTGTTGGCACTTCCCAGCTGGGGTCACTGCCTCTTCTGTCTGCAGGCCCCACCAAACCCCCGTGGGGCTAGCAGGTGCTGCTCTCTACAACTCTCAGAGCTGAGACTTTTTTGTTTTTTGGTTTTGTTTTTTTTTGAGACAAGGTTTCTCTGTGTAGCAGCCCTGGCTGTCCTGGACTCACCCACCTGTAGACCAGGCTGACCTTGAACTCGAACTCACAGAGATCCACCTGCCCCTGCCTCCCAAGTGTTGGGTGAGTGTGCCACCACGCCCAGTGAAGCTGAGGCTTTTATGGCTCCAAAACAAGGCTTTGAAGTGAGGCAGCGTTGAGAAGCAATGCCAAGGAAAAAGCCCCCTCTGGAGTTTTCTGTGCCTTCCTTTTTGTATATACACTGTTTCTGCAACAGGATGCCTTCTCATTGCCCATCCTCATGCCCTCCTTCAGAGGTACACCTGTTGACCAGGACCAGGTGCACTCCCAAATATTCCTGACAGGAGCAAGTCTTTAGGCTGATTTTGTTTGCCCTTTTTATGAGACTGTTTTTCAGAAGCACTGCCACAACTTTTGCATATTAACTCCACATAACTCTGTTTGAAAGAAACCCAAACCTCCACTACAGGCTGGGCTGACATTTGTGGTCTCTTAGTGTCTAGAAGACATCTGCCCAGGCCCTTCTGTCTTGTAGCATCTCCATTAAGTAGGTTGTAATTCTAATAGGTCTGCCTTTAATATGTCACTTGGTCTTCCCCACTGCACCTTTTAATGTTCTTTGTTCTGTATGTTTAGTCTTTTGATTATCTTGTGCCAAGGTAACATTCTTTTCCAGTCTGTTCTAACTGATGTTGTGTATGCTTCTTGTACATTGATAGACATCTTCTGCTTTAGGTTACAGAATTTTTTTCTATGATTTTGTTAAAAATATTTTATGGGCTTCTTCTTCATTTATTTCCTATTATTCTTAGATTTGTTTTTTCATAGTGTTCCAGGTTTCCTGGATGCTTCACATGAGTTTTTTAGATTTAACATTTTCTTTGATTGGCGTATCCATTTCTTCTACTGTATCTTCAATTCCAGTGATTCCCTCTTACATCTCTTGCATTCTGTTAGTGAAGCATGCCTCTATAAATCCTGTTTGAATTCTTAAATTTTTCATTTTCAAAATTCCCTCAGTTTTGTTTTCTTTATTGATTCTATTTCCATTTTCAAGTCTTGAACAGTTTTATTCATTTCTTTCAATTGTGTTTTCCTGGATTTCATTAAGGGATTTATTCATTTCCTCTTTAAGGACCTCTACCATCTTCTTATAGTTGGTTTTTAGATCTTTTTCTTTTTCTTTCTTTTTCAGGGTTTTTTGGGACTGGATTTCTCTGTGTAATAGCCCTGGTTGTCCTGGACTCCCTTTGTAGACCAGGCTGGCCTTGAACTCACAGAGATCCACCTGCCTCTGCCTCCCGAGTGCTGGGATTAAAGGCATGCGCCATCACATCCAGCTCCAGATCTTTTTCTTGTGCTTTGGAATATTCAGGTCCTGCTCTGGTAGGAGAGCTGAGCTCCAATGTAGATACACTGTCCTTGTTATTATTGATTTTTTTAAAATCCTGACTTCTTGGCATCTGTATTGTAATGATTATAGATTTAGTTGCTAATATTTGTTTTTTCTTTGTCATCTGTTTTGTTCATTGATTTCTGCGGTGGCAGTGTGTTGTCTGGTAGGAAATCAGGTATGTGGATGTGATAGATGTGTTACTGGGGATTTCAGGTAAAATATGTTTCTGGGTATTGGGAGCTGACACTTAGGAAAGGGATAGGCTAGGTTTCTGAGGGAGTTCACAGGAGGGAGGAAGCAGAGTGTTCAACCAGGATCTATTTACTTAGCCTGCTTGAATGGAAGTAGACATTGAAGAGAGGTCATGCCAGAAGGTCTGCTATAGCACTGCAGATGACACTAGGGTATTGGATCTGCAATCAGTTTACCTGATTCTCTGGCAGGTGTGGCTTTTGGGTCAACAGTGGGTGCTGGAGCTGGGACAAAGCCAGAGTGGAGTTAGGGAGGTTAGGAGTGGAAGATCTATGGGATCTACAGATGGTATGGTCAGGGATAGTGGGGGGAAGAATGTTACAACAGGTGTTCTGTTGCAGAGATGGAGGTGAGATAGAGGGATTGGGACTGGAAGAACAAAGAGAGAGGTGAAAATCTGTAGTCACCTGTAGTAGGAGTTTATTAAAACCAATTGTGAGAATGTTTTTGATTAATCCCAGGTGGGCTGCTTAAGACACAGGTATAAAGTATTAAAGGTCTTCTGAGCTAGCAGAGGCTTTGCTTACCCAGGTGAGCAAGTTTAACTCTGAGGACTTGGGAGAGAGGAGTAAAAAGCCAGACCCCCAAGGAGAAGGGGGCTCTAAAAAGGAGGGGGAAAAGCCAGAACCATGAGGTAAAGGGGGCTCTACAAAGGAAGGGAAAAAAAGCCAGAGCCCTGAGGAGAAGGGGGCTACAAAGAGAAAAGAGAGAAGGAGCTCCACAAAGAAGTAAAAGTGAATGGGCTTTATAAAGAAGTAAGAGTAAAGAGGCTCTACAGAAAACTAAGAGAAAAGGTTTTACAAAGAAGTAGGAAAAAGTTCTACAAAGAGAAAGGGCTACAAGGTAGAAAGCGGTTGCTGCTGTCCCAGTTGCTGGTGCTCCCCCAAACTGCCACTTGTTCTTCCTGCTGCTGTCTCTTGGTTTGCTGGTCTCCTGGTTTGCTGGACTTCTACTGAGACTGGTATTACCCCCAAAGAATCCAATGACCCTAATCAGCAGGAAGTAGCTTAAAGAGAACTATGCCCCCTTTCACCTTTAACCTTCTTTCTCTCCCTCATAGTGTTAGGGGGTTGAAGGGAACAAGGGGTGGAAGGGACATAGAGGTATTAAGCACAATAAATTAACTACAGTAAAATAAAAAATAAAATTTAATTATCATATATATATATATAAAAGCCTTGGTTACAGTCACCCTACCTAGTTCTCTGGCAGCAGTGGCTTGGGGATAGCAGGGTATGCCTTCTGGTGTTGGGGGCTGGGAAAAAACAAAGATGGAAGGGAGGGAGGAAAGGCGGGAGGGAAGGGTCTGTGGGAGCCACAGGAGATATAAGCAAGGATTGGAAGGAAGGCTGCAGCAGGTGTTCTGCTGCAGAGCTAAGGATGTGATTGCCGGGTTGTAGTTGGAGGAGAGGAGGGTGTGGTGAAGGTCTTCAGTTAGCTCACCTGTTTCCCTGGCCAGCTCAGCTGGTGTGTACTCAGGGAATGCCTACTGCTGGTGTTGGAGCTGGGATAATGAAATACAAGTTGGGGAAAGGATGGTTCAAGAAGAAGGAAGATCTTTGTGATCCATTGGGGATAGGGTCAAATGGAAAGGGGGACCATAACAGGCGTACTGCTACAGAGCTGGGAATGAGACTGAGGGAATTGGATCTGAAGGAGCAGAAGGAGAGGTGAGGATCTGCAGTCAGCCTATTTGTTTCCCTGGCAGGAGTGGCCTTTGGACTTTTAAAAACTACATGATGGTGTTTAATATTTAGGAGACTAAATATTAGGGAACAAATGAACATATTTTTTCTTGGGAGGGATTTACTCTATACTTTTATATGTTTTATGTGACTAGCAAATTTTTATTACAACTTGAAGTATTACATTTAATGCATTTTAAAATACTTTTGTTTTAAAAAATTGAGATACAATTATATCACTTCTTTCTTCCTTTCTCTTACTCCAAATCTTCCCATGTACCCTTACCTTACTCTCTTTCAAACTCATGGTCTCGTTTTCTTTAATTGTTGTTCAGTATGTGAATGTGTGTGTGTGTGTGTGTGTGTGTGTGTGTGTGTGTGTGAGTGTGTGTGTACTTATGCACTTATAAGAATATATACTTCTAAATATATAAATAAAACCTGCTCAGTCCATATAATGTCACTTTTATGTATATGTTTACAGGATTGAGCATTTGGTATTGGATAACCAATGAGTGTGCTCTTCCCTGTGGAAAGCTATTTCTCCCTATTATTCCTAGATTTTTATTTTGCTCTGAGGCTACTGTGAATGGCTGTGTGTCCATTATCTCTTTCTCTGTAGGTATGTTGTTGATGTATAGAAAAATTATTGATTTTTGCAAGTTGATACTGTATCCTTGCACACTGCTGAATGAATTTATTTATTGTATTTAGAAGTTTTATGGTAAAATTTTTGGAAACTGTAATATATAGTATCATATCATCACATATAAAGATAGTTTGACTTTTTCTTGCCCTATTTGTATCACTTTAATTTCCTCCTCTTGCCTATTGCTCTAGATAGTGTTTTGAGCACATTATACTAAAGTTAATCAGAAAAGATAAAGAGGAGACCTTCACCCTAATCAAAAGCACAGTTGGCCAAGAAGACATTATTGTCTTTAACATGTATATGCCAACTCTAGTGCATCAAATTTCATGAAATATGCACTACTGGATTAAAAGACATGGATTAACATCAATCCATCAACAGTAGGTGACTTCAATACCCTACTTTCTCCAACAGATGGGTCATCTGAACAAAAATATTAGGCAGAGAAACATCAGAATTAAATGACATTCTACATCAAATGCATGAATAGATATCTACACAATATTGTACCCAAACACCAAAGAATACATATTCTACTCAGCAGCACAGAGAATCTTTTCTAAAACAGACCACACAAAATATATCTTTACAAATTCAGAAAGATTAAAATAACTCCATGTATTATATCTGGTCATAATTCAATAGAACTTAAATTTACTTTCAATAGAACTTAAAATTATTAGAGCACAACTGGACAACGGAAACCTCAGCAGAAAACAGATCAGACACCAAAGAAGATGAGTGGCCCAGATGATCCAGCCTTGCAGACTTCTTCAATAGCAGTTTCCTCAAAAGTCTACAACCACAACAACTCAAAATCGCTAAGATCGTTCAGCTCCACAGACTACTCCAGCCAGATCTTCAGTAAAGCTCTGAAGATCAGCTTCTGTCTATGAACTTCTTAGGACATCTAAATAGCTGAGCACAAAAGGACTGAACATCAACTGATTCTATTAACATTTTTAACCATTTTTCCATTCTTATTTGGGCCCCATACAGGTTTACTACGTCCCAAATCAGCAGGAAGTCATTTTAAGAGAAC
>CAJQZJ010035045.1:750102-791352 GCA_907164525.1 Lophiomys imhausi | reverse complement strand
ACACACACACACACACACACACACACACACACACACACAGTGGTCACAATAAGATATTTTAGATTTGAAGTTTAAAATATAAATTAGATCATCCACTTATATAACTCTTTACTAATTTTTTTAACCATTTAAGTTCTAAATGTTTTTCTTTCTCTGACGGTAACTCACTATCACTGTACAACTCAGGCTAGTCTCAAACTCACAATTTCCTTCCTGATTCTGTTTCCCAAGTATGGGGATTATGGGTGTGTACCACCATGCCTAGCTCCCTTTAATAATAAGATTTCTTTATTAAAAACTGGCTCACCTCACTATTTCAGTTCTCTCATAATGCTATTTTATACAAAAACATTACCTATTAAATTATTCCTATGTGGAATGGTATTGAGTGTGATTGCAACTTTTCCTTATAAAAACCAATGAACTCAATTTATTCATATGTAGGATCACTTTCATAAACTCCACAAAGAAACACAGGTCAAAACATATACACGTAAAAATGTTGATACTGTTAAAATACTTCAAATGTTCTTACTTTCACTGTATATAATCCATATATTGTGCATTTAGCACTATCATTTGTAAAATTGATGGTTATGGGGGGGTTAATCTTCTAGTGTGGATTTAGGGTATATGTGTGTGTGCATATGGGTGTCAGAAGATAATCTCTGTGACTGCTGGTTCTCAACTTCCACCTTGTCTGACACAGGGTGTCTCTGTTGGTACAGGTTAGCTCTGCCAGGCTAGCTGGCCCACAAGCTTCCAAGGGTTCTCCTGTTTCACCTCCCATCTTGCCGTAGAAGTGCTGAGCTTACAGATATGAGCTTCCACACCCAGTTTTACCTGGTTTATGGGGATTCAAACTCAGGGTGTCACACTCATGGAGCAAGCACGTTACCCACTGAGCTATCTCCCAAGGATTTTGACTAGTACAAATAGAATGAACTAATAGGAAATTTGTAAAATTGGCAATTTCCCTCCTGTCTGTTTCCCAAGTGCTGGGATTATGGGCATGTACCACCATGCCCAGCTCATTTAATGATCACTCTTTATAAAAATTGACTTACCTCAATATTTCATTGACCTCATAAATACTACTTTATATGACAATGTTAATTTGTTTAATCATTCCTTTGAAAAGCATTGAGTATGATATACTTAGTACAGATTAGGGAAAGTTCCACAGTAGTTGATTTACAAAAGAATGGGGTGGCTCCTGTTTGTATGTTTAGTTTTTTACCTTAACAGATGTAACTGCAAAAAATGCACATAGTCATTGACCATATACATTCTGTTTTCTATGACCTGCCTATTCTTTGACCACCTTTTGGTTTGGGTTTTGGTTTCCAAGATAGGGTTCCTCTGTGTATCAGCCCTGGTTGTTCTGGCCTTGCTTTATAGACATGGCTGGCCTTGAACTCACAGAGATCCACCTGCCTCTGCCTCCTGAGTGCTGGGATTAAAGGCGTGCGCCACCATGCCTGGCTCTTTGACCACTTTTTAAAGTCATGGTTTTGTACTAAAAGACAGGACTGTTGATATATTAATAGAAATAATTAATGAATTATCCATTATACACGTTTGTATGTGCATATTAATGTAACTAGAGTGTACACCACCTATCTCCAAGTTTGTTTATGGATTTCTTTCTTTATATACAAGTTTGAAAGTTTTATAAAAACTATTTTAAGATAGGTATAGTAGTAACAAGGGATAAAATATAAAATACTAAAGACAGTATTAGAAGCTGGGTGTGGTGCTGCATGCATGCTTGTACTCTCATCATTTGGGAAGTAGAGACAGATGATTAGGAGTTCAAAGCCAGCCTGGGCTAAATGAGACCCCGTGTCTAAAAAAAGAAAAAACAAAAACAGTTTAGTAATTTTTTTTCCAATAAGCCCCATCCCCAGTCTTTGCAGTTTGGCAGATGTAGTCTAGAGTACATGCTAGAGTACACAGTTTTTATAACCATCATAAACATGTATTGACAAATATGTAAGGTTCTCCATTTGCTATTAAAAATGAGTTTATATTACAAATTATTATACAATCTTTATTACATAGTATCTCATATTAAGTAAGCATTATAGATTTAATATGATCTTTTGAATATGTGTACAATAGTATACCATAAGATTCTACAATTTAACCAACAATTCTCCCAATAAAGGGCATTGAGTGTCTTTCCAATTGTTTGATAAATATCCAATATATTCTCAGCCTCTTAGATTAGATTATGAAGCAAACCAAATTTCAATATTCCCTAAGTATCTGCCACAAAACGTGTCACAAACTCCATTGATGCTTAGCTTCCTTATATAAAACGGCTTTAAATGACATGCATGCTTACATTCTCATATAAATATCATAGGTTACTTATGATGCCTAAAACAAATGAATGACATGTAAAAGTTGCTATATTGTTTAAGTGGCCATATAAAAGAAAAGTCTACAAGCAAACCAGTCACAGATTCACTAATATGGTATAAGACAGCCACAGTGACAAACAACATTGTAGATCTGGAAGTGGGGCTATTGAATCCACAGACACAGAGGGTTTAATGGAGGGTCAGCTGTGTTCTCTTACAATAGGTATAATAATCCATTCTCTACATTTTTAGACAGAACTAGTAGCTCTTATACTTTAAATTTATGAAACATGAAATAAACATGATATCTGGTATTTATGTATGAGCACAATTATGAGGTTATATAAACAGTTTTTAAATAATTGAGCTTTAGCTCTTTTAAAATTTCATGTTCAAAGGTGAATTATAAGCAGGGTGTGGTGACACATGACTGGAATCCTAGCACTTGGGAGTTAAATGTATAAGGATCAGGAATTGGAAAATCAACCTGGACACTATAGTTAGTTCCAGGCAAGTCTGGGCTCCTTAGCAAGATGCTTTCTAAAACAAATTATACTTAAAATCCCATAGGAAGCCTTAGTAAAAGTTACACTAATCTGCTAAATTGATTTAAACTTTCTTTCCAAATATAATATTTTGCAATATGATACAATGGGTCTTTTATTTCTGTTTTAGGAGCCTTTGTGGCACTATGAAACAAGCCCTGAGATTCCTACAAACCAGGGATGCTTTCTGTCAATAAACTATATGGTTAATCTATGATACAGTATTTTATGTACTAATATTTTATTTTGTTTTTCAAAAAGTCTATATACTTGCAAACCAATAATGCCCAGAGAAACAACACAGAAAACAAGGAAAGAAAAAAAAATATTAAGACAACACATTGTGCCGGACATGGTGGCACATGCCCTTAGTCACGGCACTTGGGAGGCAGAGGCAGGCAGATCTCTGTGAGTTCATGGCCAGCCTGGTTTACAAAGTGAGTCCAGGACAGTCAAGGATACACAGAGAAACCCTGTCTCAAAAAAACCTAGCAAAAGAAAGAAGGAAAACATTGTGGCCGATGTACTAGTGAAAAACTTTGATTCATACCAAGTAAATGTCAACTTCCACAGGCAATATGGACAAATCAGAGAAAGTAATTGATTCTTCAAGTAGGAAAAGTATCAATGCACACAAAATATATGGAGCGAGCGAAATAGAAAACAGCAAGAGGTACACTTTGGTATATTTTGAAAAAGTCAGACAAAAACCATAAAAAGATGCACAGAGACCACAGTTAAATTTTAAAAATAATGTGTGACAATGAAAGCAGGAATTCCACTATTTGCTTGTCCAGATCCCTGTATTCCTGGTGGCCTTGTAACTAGTATAGATTAGGTAAAGTTCCACAGTAGCTGATGAGTGACAAACAGGAGTGGCTCCTGCTTGTGTGTTAGATTTTAGTCTCATCCAATTTAACTGTTGTTCCACTTCCGATAAGGAATGCACAGAACACATATTTCTCATTTCCAACAGTCCACAGAACAGTCCTGGGAGGACAACTTTCAAATCGGTCATGAAGCTCTGTGCATTCCCAGTGTGGCCTCCACTTCCAAGGATGTACAAATGAAAAAGTGTTGGGCAATAGTGAAGAAAACCCCAGCACTGTGCTTACCTCACTTTGTCATAGACACCCATCACCTCCAAAGGTACTGCCCTAGAGGTCTCACCACAGCCTCAAACAATTCCAGAAGCTAAAACATACAAAAGACTCAGATCAACTGAATGTAACGAAGGTGTGTGTCCTTGGTATGCATAGAGGAAGGGGTGACTGTCAGTTGTCATCCAGTGCAAATGGTGTCTGAAAGACCCAGGCAGTAATATTTGTCTTCTGTCAAATGCCAGACATTAGGCATAGGAGTGAAAGAGGACAGTTAGGCTGAGCAGATTCAGGCTAAGCCAGATCTCTCACCATGAGTTAGAGACAGTACCCAGAAAGAAACCTGCATAGCAGTGTGGCCCATAGGGTCAACAGCCACTCTAGAAGCCCCAGGACAACATAGGCAATAGCATGGAGGCCAAGCAATGGGGTAAGGCCATTGGTCAGTGACTTAGGCATGGAGGGAGGCTGTTGACACTGATATCCTTTGTGAAGATGTGCAGTGTACCCAACCCCGAGAGCCACAGGCATGCTGGACCAGGTGTCTCCTTTCTTCACAGGAACATAGGAGGAGAGGTTATGGTGGTGAGGCATTTGTGCTTGGTGGTTCCAGGCCTCTGCAAGTGGGAGCCTACCACCAAGTCTGCTTCCCGCAGTGCTTCCAAGCAGTGGAAACAAGGTGCCTTTCCTTCTTCTGATGAGCACAGCTAATGTGCCAACCAGGAGACACATGCTGCTGCTTACTCTTTGCTTTCCACTGTTTGCACTGATGGGTTTACATCAGCTCTTGTGCTTGCCTGTCTCCACTTACACTTTCCTCTGGATAGACACAAACCACAGATCACAGCTAAAACGCTTTCCCTGTCTGGCCACTGATTTCTGGAACCTTTCCAACCTCCAGAAAAGGCCAAGAAAGCACTCAGCAAGTGGCTAAAAAACTAGGGACTAGGAGGCCAGAGAACTTATAGGTACCCTGTTCAGGCAGTAGCCTGACCTTCCCCTCCCTCTTGCCCTTTCGATTTCCCTTGGCTCCTACTCTTACAAAAAAGAATTATAAGTTAACACACACACACACACACACACACACACACACACACACACGAGAGAGAGAGAGAGAGAGAGAGAGAGAGAGAGAGAGATCACCGTGACCCCATAGGAAGTCTCAAGTCATAGGCCAGCTCTCTACAGCGTACAGAGCACTGGCTTGATCATAATTTTGCTACAGGATTTCTTTCTAATAGGCCTGGAAATTCAGCTGGAGGCCATATCACCTTGTGCTGAGCCAACCAAACAGCCTGGAAAAGCATCCAGAGGGCAAGAGAAAGCAGTGTCTATTATATGAATGGACACCAGGTGGCTCATTCATGTCTGACTCTGCACAGGATGGACTCACCATCACCTAGAGAGCCCAGAGATAGTCACCAAATGCCTTAAAGGCTAAAGATCTCTCTTTAGTACATTTCCTCTGACCAGTTAAGAGTCCCTAATCAGAGGAAAAGCAGAGGAGGGTAAGTATGGACCAAAAGGGAAAGAATGGGACAAAGAAGAGGGAGAAGAGTTGGTAAACTCGTGCTAAGTGGATGCTTCCTGGATCCAGTCCTTTTTAAGGGGTGGTAATTGACATGTGTAGTGAAAAGACAATACAAACTCCCTTCTTGCTGGTAAGGTTCATAATAGCAAAAGAACTCTTGTTGATGTAATGCCCCTTTAATAAGTACAAGTCCATTGATCCAGCTGTAAGCCTGAAAGACTTAAAGATGGCAAAAGATGAGACTGAATTTTGCCCTTATGTCTTCAGCACACTTTAATGGGATAAAGATTGCTATGTCCCCAAGTCCAACTTTGAACTTCTGTATAATTAAACAAACAAACAAAACACAGGAGTATTTAGGTTTACCCTAGGTCTCTGAGCTACCTAGTATTTGCTTCTTGGTCACCAAAGCAGTATTGGGCATGGGTTCCATCTTATGGAGCGGGTCTTCAGTCAAATCAGACATTGGCTGGTTACTCTCACAAGCTTTGTGGCACTATTGTGCTAGAGTATCCTGAAGCCAGAACAGATTGTAGATCAAAGGTTTTGTGGCTGCGTTGGTGTTTACATTTCTCCTTCAGTAGCCTTCAGAGTACTTTCCTGCACAAAAGACACTAGAACGTAGGGGTGAAGGTTCTATGTAGGTACCAGCTAGACTTCTCCATGTTCAATGAGTTGTGTGAGTGCTATCTTCAGCAATGGGTACTCACTGTCAATTTGCAGAGAGCAACTTACTGTCTTGGCAACATCCCAGGTTGTTTAGGAATTTCCATGGGACCTCTTCTACCAGTCTTTAAAAAAAGTAGTGATAAAACGACCCAATGATATTCTACTGTACTCAGATCTACTGCGTATGCCCTACTCAGGCATCAACAGAGAAGCATCCTCCTGCAGCAGATTGGAACAAATACAGAAACCCACAGCCAGACATTATATATAGAGTGAGAGACTGTGGAACACTGAGCCCTAAATGGGATGTCTCTATCAACTGCCTCCCTCAGAACTCAGGGAACCTGTGAAAAAAGGGGTTGTTAAGAATGTAAGAACCAGCAAGGCCGTGGTAACACACACTTTTAATCCCAGCACTCAGGAGGCAGAGGCAGGAAGATCTCCGTGAGCTTGAGGTCAGCATGGTCTACAGAGTGAGTTCTAGGACAGCCAGGGCTACAGAGTAAAACCCTGTATCTAAAAACTAAAAAGAAAAAGAAAAAAGAAAAAGAAAAGAACCCAAACATCAACATTTGAGGCTTTTTAAAAAAGTTTAAGAGCCAGAGGGATGGAGGGTGCCAGGAACAAGGTCCTCAAAATCAACATGAGCAAAGTTTATATGAACTCAGAGACAGCAGCAGCATGCATAGGGACTGCATAGGTCGCACCAGGTCCTCTGGCTTCCACTTTAGTGTTTTTATGGGATTCCTGAGTGCATGAACTAGTGGTCTCCGATTCTTTTTTTTTTTTCTTTATTATCTTTTTATTATTTTTTGTGTGTGAATCTCATATCATGCACCCTGTTCCCTCTCATCTCCCACCTCCCCTCAGACCCACCCTCCACCCTTGCATCCTCCCTCCACATTAAAAAATCTCATTGAGGAAGCTGTAGTATATCTCAGTGTGTCTCACAGTATTCCATTTTGCCCACACATTTTTGCTTGCAGATGTTCATTATAATGATTCCTTGGTCTGGTAGGAGGCCTCTGGCTTCTGCTACTTTTTCAATACTGGAACCTCACTGGGCTCCTGTCAGATATGCTGTTATTATCCTGTGTCATGGAGATCTTGTAGTTTTGAGTCTGTGGAACTGGCCTCTTCATGCACTCCAGCAGTTCATCCATGGGGTGGGCCAACCCAAATCCCTGTTTCTGGGCCTGCAAGTCCTACTTGCAGGGCCTGCTCTCCCCCGTGCTACAGCAGATAAAGGGTTGGTTAGCTCTCCTGCTTTCATGACTCCATCAGGGCCAATAGTCTCTCCTGCCAACTTTGGCAAGGGCAAGAGAGAAAGGGGATCTCTCCCTCACCAACACCACAAATCAGACAGAAGGCAGGGCTGACTCTCCCACACTAATTCCCTCAGGGCTAGCACACCAGAACCCTGCCATCCAGGGCCAGGCAGGGCTCCCCTAGTCTGTGGTTTGCTTCCTGTTCTGGGAGCCAAATCTGCAGCGTGCATGGTACTGGACTGGTGGTCGACTCAGACAAGCTCCCTTTCTGGGCCCTGTGATGCCAAAGTGGTGTTGGTATCAAGCTTGCTTCCCACCCCCTCCCAGCCCACCACCCAATGTCAGGCTACTATTCATTCAGATGTTCATAGGTCAGAACACTGAATGTAGACATAGCCTCTCTCCTCTCTGCCACCTACTGATGCACATGTGACACAGCAGCCACATCTGCATTCCCTCTTGGGACAGGGGGTCTCTGATTCTTGTGCCTTCTCTTGAACTCTTTTCCTTCTGTTTGTTTTGTCCAACTTTGATGTAATAATCTTTGTTTTATTGTATTTTATGTTATGTTTTGTTGTTATCTATAGAAGCCTGTTCTTTTCTAATGAGAGACAGAAAGAGAGTAGATCTGGAGGGGAGGGGAAGTGGGGCAAAACTGAGAGGAGGAGAGGGAGGAAAGACAAGTAATCAGGATATATTGTATAAGAAAAGAATATACTTTCAATAAAAAGGGAGGGAAGGGAGAAAAGCCAGCAAACTTTTATTATTAATAGTTGTTACTATTGTTACTAGATTTTACAATCAACCAGGTGAAATTTCAGTGTTGTCTTCTATTTTGACATCTTGTATATGTAAACAAATACAAATACTTGGATCAGAAACAAAGAGAATTACAAAGATATAACAAATAATGGCTTCTTGAAGCAGAGGTCAGAGAATTAGGGTAACATCTCCAGGGGCATGACAGATAAGCAAGTAAACTCAAAAGATGTATAGTAGGATAAGAAATACAATGAAAGGCTTATGTATAGTTAGTATAAGGTGCAGGGCTTAATGTAATATATAAGGCTTAAGAGACATGCTATATGTAATCTTTTTTTTTTTTTTTGGTTTTTGGAGACAGGGTTTCTCTGTGTAACAGCTCTGGCTGTCCTGGACTTACTTTGTAGACCAGGCTGGCCTTGAACTCATAGTGATCCGCCTGCCTCTGCCTCCCAAGTGCTGGGATTAAAGGCATTCACCACCACGCCCGGAGCTATATGTAATCTTGAAAGCTATTTAAGATTTTATTTTAGAAATAAGAAAATCATTAAAGAACTTTAAGAAGAGAAACAATATGGTTATATATATTTTATAGATATCATTCTCAAGGCCTTGTGAAAAGTGAAAAGGCAACAGTGACTAATTTTTCAATATTAAATCCTTTGCCATATATGACACAGTTGCATTCAGAATTTTCTTTTAAATAAGGACATCAAACTCTCCCAGAATCTGTCCTCTCCTTCCCTTTTGTTCATCTTTCTCTAGGTATGCTTGAAATATTGGTGATCCAAGAGTTTTATTCATACAGTTTTCTATACGTATTTGTGTTTTAGAGTATCTAATTTATTCCCTTGGCTTCACCTATCATTTTTGATATTGGCTTATAATCTAGTTATAAAAACTTCTCTTGCCATCTTAGATCTTTACCAGACTTGCCAGGAATCTCCACCTAGACAGCTCACATAAAAGAGTGAAAATTATTCCATGAGTTGCATCCTGTATCTCAGACAGTGATTTCACATACTACTAAATCCAAGAACTTGAGAATTGGGTTCCTTTCTATAGAAGTCTTATCTGTCATGAACATTTGTCAAGTTAACTTGGCTAGGTTAGAATCCAGTTATTCAAAAAACTACCCCAATGCAACTGTGAAGGTCTTTTCAAAAACTTGTGACTGTTATCTACAATCAATTGGCTTTAAATAAGGAGATAAAAGATAATCTAGGTCGATCTGATTTAGTCAGTTGGTAGGCTTGAAGAATAGAGGTAAAGCTTTCCTGAAAATGTGCTTATCACCTTTGGCCTGTGCCTGAGGGTGCCAGGTTGCCCTTCTTACGAGCTTACCCTACAGATTTCAGACTTGCTTAATCAACCCACAATCAATTCATAATTGTATAAAATGTATTATTACATATCTCCTACTAATTATGTTTCACAGGTTAAACCCCCACTAGTATACTATCTGATCAATATTCCACAAATTTTTCTAAGTCTATTTCTCTGTGTCTCATCCCAACTATCAGCAGCTAAACTCACTGTTTTGTTACTTGATTTTTCACATTATGAACCATCTTTTCAATTCAGTCTCTTTCTATGCTACTTTGTATGATGTATATAAAATATACATGTGAACCTAGTACTTTTTCATTAATTAATTAATTTTACATTCCAATAGCAATCCTCCTCCCAGTCCCTCCTCCCTGGCACTCTTAAAAGTTTTTGTTTGTTTATTTGTTTTTGAAGCAAGGTCTGACTATTTAGTCCTAGCTAATCTGGACCTTGCTATGCAGACCAGTTTGGTCTTTAACTCACAGAGATCCACCTCCCTCTACCTTCCAAGTGCTGGGATTAAAGGAGGGTGCCAAACTTGGCTTTCCTTAAAAGTTTTTAAGGACTTTCTATTTCTTATTGATTTATCTGGAAACTAATAAAGAACACAAAGTCTTAATATTCATGTTCCATGTTACCCAATAGGTTCATCCTTACATCCAAGGAAGTTACATGACTTGCAGATCTAGCTATTATTATCTGTACCCTCTAAAAGAATTGGCTATCTTGAGCTCTAACTTTTGGTCACTCTAGTGGCCAAAAGTTAGAGCTCAAGATAGCCAATTCTTTTGGACCACTACTTAAAATAGTCTCCATTTTAACTTGTGATGGTTTAAATGATAAATAAACCCTATATTTGAGTACCTGGTCCCCAGTAGGTTGGTGCTGTTTGGGAATGTTATGGACCTGGTCACGCATGCCTGTACTCAGGAGGTTGGGGCAGGGTTGGTGCTGTGAGTTCAGGGTCAGCCTCCTGGGTTTCAGGAAATGTTATGGAACCTTTTTGAGGTAGAGTCTTTCTCGAAGAAGCAAGTAACTAGAGGTGAGCATTGAGGGTTAATAATAGCCTTGCCCCACTTTCTTCTAGCTCTCTCTACTTCCTGCATATCTGGATAAAATGTGATTAGCCAGGCTCTGGTTCCATCTACCTGCTGCCATGCCCTCTCTACCATTGTGGACTCTATGCCTCTGGAACCTTAAACCAAAATAAACCCTTTTGTCTTTAAGTTGCTTTTGGTCATGGTATTTTATCACAGCAACAAAGAACTAATACATCCTTTTACCATTTCCCACCCTTAATACTTAAGACTACTTTGTAAGACCTAGCACAGACATTGATCCACACAAAAATCCATATTGTTACTCTTGAATTGTTAGCTTCTTGAATCCTCTTACAGCATTATGTGCCAATCCCTACAGAACTTACCAAACCAGTTTACTGCTTTAGTGTGTTAGATATCTTATTTTTTGCAGTATCAGCACCTGGTACATTGCCTATAATATAACAGATGTTCATTTTAATATATGTTTTTAAAACTATTTATCTTGGTTGAATGAAAGAATGGATGATCAAACAATGAGTATTGGGTTATGGATAGCTGCTATAAATGAATATGAGGAAAGCAGAATCATAGTTACATAAAGGAGCTCACATGATAATTCCCAGAACTGGCGACTGTATCAATTTACAAGGTAAAAGAATTCTGCTGATGTAATTGGGTTATAGATTTCAAGATAGAAGAATTTCCTCTGGATTAATTGGCTGGCATACTCTGAATGTATATTTAAACATAGAAGTCCTTTCCCCATCTGAGTCAGACAGAGGGTGGATGAGAATAGGGAATGGAGAAAATTTAAGTGTGAGAGGAACTCAACTTGTAATTGGCTTTGAAGTGATCCTTAATGAAAGAGGATCACAAATGAAGGGATTCTAAATGCTAGGAATACCCATCAGCAGACATTCATCACAAAAATGGGGATCTTACTCTTACCTTCACAAGGAACTCAATTCTGCCAATAACTTAAGGAGCAAAAAACAACTTCTCTTCTAGAGCCTCTGGAAAGGAATGAAGTGAGCCAGGACTCTGATTAATCAGATGAAATTTACACCAGACTTCTGATCTACAGCAGTATAATATAATGTTTGAGCCCTAAATTCATAATAAACTAAAGAATGCAAGAAAATACAATATAAAGCTAAAAAGGTAGGGCAAGGCACGGTGGTGGACTCCTTTACTTCCAGCACTCAGGAGGCAGAGATAGGCAGATCTTTGTGAAGTTCAGATTAGTCTTGGGTACACAGGGAGTTCAAAGCCAGTCAAGGCTATGTAGCAAGACTCTGTGTCAAAAACACAACCCCAAAAGTTTGCAGATGATATAATAAAAGGCTAAGAAGTATGATTGCTAGGAAAAGAGCCTAATCATTGGAAGGATAATCAATCTAAAGTAGTATGAAGAAGTGAAAAAATGGGCTGATGAGATAAGAGCATTTGCTGTTCTTCTGGACCTAGGTTCGACTCTCGGCACTCACATGGCAGTTTACAACTGTCTGTAACTCCAATTCTAGGGAATCTGATGTTGTCCTCTGGCGTCTACAAGCACCATGCACATAATTGGTACACAGACATATATGCAGGTCAAACATCTATACACACAAAATAAAATAAAAATAAATCATTATTAAAAAATTTTAAAAAGAAGTGAAAAAATTTTTTCACCTTTCACCAAAAGGTTCACCAACCTTGAATACATACTCCTTGAAAAGTGTGTTAAAGAGGCTGTACAGGAGGCTTCTTACAACAAAACAAAAACAAAAAAACAACTCTGAACCAGCCAGTCTAAATAAACACTCTGAAGCAGGAAAATATGACAACAGAATATGAGAACTCGTTTTAACACTGTTTCTACAAAGACACAAGAGAAAGGATACATTATTAAATATAAAGTATATTTCTATGTGTGTCCTAAAGAATAAAACTATATATGAAAGAATAAGAAAAAAGCAACTGCCTAGCTATCCAAGAAATTACCAAAAGCATCAAGATCCTTATGATAAAGTACCATTTGGCACCCCCTCATATAATGTGATAGGAAAGACAGAGCATCAATTATGTAGCCTTCTTGCTAAAAATGCCAAAGTTATTCATGGCAAAATGAACCAATCAGACAAGCCCAGATTGTGGACATATACAGGACAACTATCTGGATACAAGAATGCCCATATCATGAAAAATTACAAGCAAAAAACATGCAAATGTTATTCTAGATTTTAGAAGTCTAAAGATTTAAAATAAGTAATGGCAATGAATGATGATGTAAACAAATGAAGGCTACACAGGACATTGTTAGGAAAACGATATGGAAAATATATTATATAGCAGTACTGTAGAGATGTTAAATTTCTTTAAGTGCAAGAACACCAATGCCCTTCTTCTTCAGAATTTGAAGAAGTATTTAATGGTGAAATATGGTAATGTCTGAAAGTTACTTCTAAATGTTTTGGCAAAAGTGTGTATGTGTGTGTGTGTGTTTGTGTATGTATGAATGTATGTATGTATGTATGTATGCATATATTCACAAAAACAAGAAAGGCTTTATAATGGAAAAGTGTAAACAACTGATTGCATATGAAGGATTTTAAACATATAAAAAGAAAAAAGTATTTAGACATAGTTTATCCTTAATACCAAATTTGTTTTTTAATATTGGTAAATTAAAAAACAAATCACTGCATTTACATTTGTTGGCAGAATGTTTTCTGAAAAACACAATAAACAAAATAGGGTGTAGGCAGAGTGAACAAGATTGCTTAGCAGGTAAAGGCCTTAGCACCAATCCTAACAAAGATGTGAGGATGAATCTCAGGGCCCACAAGGTAGAAGGACAAAACATGTTCCTTAACATTGCCCACCAATCACCACAAATGAGCCATGGTACACATGCCCCCCTCATATGCACTCCTACCACAAATATGTATACAAAGAATTTTTAAAAATGTAATCTAAAATACTGAATGGGCTCAAGCATGGTGGTTTATACCTTTACTCTCAGCACTTGGGAGGCAGAGCCAGGTGGATCTCTGTGAGATCAAGGCCAGCCTGGTCTACAGAGTGAGTTCAGGGGTACACAGAGAGACCCTGTCTCAATAAAAAGGTGACTAGATTAAAGAACTGAAAAGCAAGTCCCATTTATGGGCATACCACCCTGAACGCACCCGATCTCTTCTGAAAAGCAAATCCCATCTCCACAATGGAGACTTGCTATAACTGTATTAATAACAAACAAAATAGGCTTCAAAAGAAGATTTAAGAAAAAGGTCACCAAAATAATAAAAGAAAAATGTATCCTGTACTTTGTTAGGGAATCAGAAGATGTATACAACAAGGTAACACATTTAACAGATATTTATAGACTGATATTTGGAATATACAAATCCTTTACAAACATACAAGAAGCAGTGATGATTATGTTCTATAAGACATGGGGTAAATTTCAACAAACATGAAACAATGTTTGTACTCTGATATTAGATGTGAAATAAAAGATAAAAACATCCATAGATCCACACACCTCAGCTTGTAAATACAATCTCCCAGTAGCACAGTTAAATAGAGAAATGGTCAATGGGGTAGAAAAAAATAGGATGAGCCTGGAAGTAAGGAAGAAATGTTAAAAATAAGTCTAAATATCTGTCAAAGAATGGTGAACATACCAGAGGATAGAGGAGACAAATTGAATAAAATAATTATGATAGCAACAAGCTATTTAGGAAATAACATGAAAATTTAGGTGTCTAAATATAATAAACAAACAAACAAATGGAGAAAAAGCTTTCTTTTCACATAGACTATAAACGAGTAAATTCAGTAAAAATGGAGCTTGAAACATTATCTGGTAGTCATAATAAAAACATTTAGTCAAGAATAATCAACAGATGGGAAAATACTGTAAGATTGTTTGATGGTTATACAACCTCCAAGTATTCCCAGCAAAATTATTGACTGTAAAGATAAAACAACAGATTAATATAACAAAACTGCAACAACTTAACCAAGCAATCAAAGATGACATAACATCTGCATCATGAGCAAGCTATGAGTATGATACCAAGAGAAAAACCTAACATGACTCCTGTGGTCTTCCTGCCAACATGCATCATCAAATTATAAAAAGGAGGAAATGATACACACACCTAAATTGAGGAACCCTCTACAAAATAATTTTCTTATGTTTTGAAAAATTATCAATGTCAACAAAGACAAAGAAGGTTGAAGAAAGTGAAGAAACTTCCTGATCAAGGACTAGAAGCACACACACACACACACTCACACTCAGAAACCCTAAGTGTAATAGATCATCCTGGATTGCAACTTCAACCAAGAAAACAGGTAATGTATGAGAAAGTACTTCTCCTAAGTAAACACAGTGAAGTATTAAGAAGTAAAGCAGAAGTACAGCTGTAAATTCCTTTTAGATGGCAGAATGAAAGAACAAATGTGGCAAAATGTTAGTTGATAAATGTGGATAAAGGGTATGGGAAGTTTTCTCTAGTATCCTCATAGTTTAACCAAGGACTTAATCAATCAATATCCTAACCATGATTTTTGTATTTAATCAAAGAAAAAAAGCTTTCAGTTTTTGTTTTGTTTGTAGACAAGGTATCACTAAGCAGCCCAAGCTATCCTAACTCACTATGTAAACTAGACTGTCTCAAACTTATGGAGTTCCACCTGTCTCTGCTTCCTGGACACTGGAATTAAAGTTATGCACCACCATACCTGGCAAGAAAACGTTTTATATTGCCAGATTCTATGGAGATATACAGCAAGTATATTAATTTCTTTTTTGTCCCAAGAAGAATTTAAAAAAATACTTTAGAGAAAATGAAATGTCATTACAGTTTGGGTAATGATTTCAGAATACGATTGTTTAAAAGAATGCATAAATAACTGGAAAATTACAAAGACAAAAATAAAATGTCATAAGTTGGAGCTGAAAAGATGATTCAGTGGTTAGGAGCACTTGTTGCCATCTGCGGCTCCAGTTCCAGAGGATCTTACCCTCTCTTCTGACATCCATAGGCACAAGGCATGCACACAGTACATACATACATGCAGGCAAAACACCCATTTTAAAATCTCATTAGAGATTGCAGAACGATAATTGTTGAAGTATAATAACAAAATGATCTACACAAACCTGTGACATTCTTACAAACTGTAGAGAAGAATTTGTAGTTTCAACTTTTTATTTTCAAAAAGAAATATTAATGACCTAGAGGCCAATCCACTAAATTAGAAATGAACAAACAGAAAGGAACTAGAAGAAAAAGAAATAGAAATAAAATAAGAAAAAAAAGAGCACAGAGCTGGAGAGATAGCTCCATAAGTAAACTGCTTGCTAGGCAAGCACAAAGAGCTAAGTTCTATCTCTAGCACGGAAATAAAAGCTGGGCATGGTCACCAGGCTAGTTGGGGACAGATTGGTCACTTGAGCTCACTGACCAGCCAGCCCACCCTGATCGGGTAGTAACAGCTAAAAAACAACAACAAAAACTCAACCAAACAAAATACAAAATGTGGATGATTCCTCAAGCCCAACACAGGAGGCTAACCCATTTCCTGGCCCCAACCCCTAAGAATGTGAAAGTCCTGTCAAAATCAAAATGAAGAAAGTTATTAAAACTTATTCTAATTTATCACATTGTCATGTTGTCATATGAATGAGGGAAATATGCTTATACAAGTAGATACAGACAAAATATTTGATAGAAAAAAAATCCTCCATACTCATTCACAACAAATTCTCTCAGCAAACTAGTGCACAAATTAATTTTCGGTCATGCTGTGGTGGCAGGTGCCTTTAACCCCAGCACTCAGGAGGCAGGGGCAGGCCGTGGTCTGAGTTCAAGGCCAGCCTGGTCTACAGAGTGAGTTCTAGGACAGCCAGGACTACACACAGAAACACTGTCTTGAAAAGCAACAAGAACAACAACAACAAGCCAACTAATTTCCTTGGACAAACTAAAAAAAAAAAAAATATTAGAATAGAAGGTAGTACCATTACATTGTAATTTTAAAATAGCCCAAAATAATCTATAAGTTACTAGAAAAAATATAATTCAGAAAGGATGCATGTTACAAAACTGATATAAAAGTACTAATCATTTTCCCTTTTACTAGTAACAATTGGAAAATAGGGTTTAAAAAGACCCCCTTTCCAGTAACCACAGAAACTATAAAGTAGTCTGCCTTGCAGGTTTATATGGTTAACTTTGTGGTGCTTATGGCTTCATATGCTATAGAAAATGTTTCAGTTTTATCATTAATGCTAGCTTTTTGGGTTTCGTCTGGTTATTTTGGACATGCCATTATCAGACCCGTTCTTCTCCCTTTACATACATTTTCAGTTTAAAAAAAAAAAGATTACCTTTAGCATCACAACTTCCGGGTCCAGGAGGACACCAGCAAAAGCAGAGTGGCATTGCAAAGAATGTTCATGATCTTCAGTGGGTGAACTAGTTTACAAATGCACCAAGGAAATGGAGTCATAATGCAATCCCTCAAACACTGCAAAATAGGAAAACAAGGCAAAGTCATTTGTGTCTGCCATCTGTCACATGTGATCTGTCTCATTTTCCCCTGGCCTTTTCAGCTCCCATTTCAGTGGCACGTTCCTATTAAATAATTGGGGCACACATGATTAGGGAGGATGCTCTGCGCAGCAGTTTACCGCATCAATTCTAGAGCCAGGCATTCTTTTTTTGTAATCAAATCTCAACATGGCCACTCAGTGCCTCACAACTTGTCACAACTTACAGTCCTTTACAAACAACCTTTAGTGGATTGTGATTAAACTTAAACACACAAAACCCTTTAGAAAAATATAGGACACACACACACAAATGTCAACAACTACTAGCCATTACAATTTTCTATGATTTAAGTCACCAGGGAGAGAACTGACGTCCCCTACACACTTCTTCCCCTGAATAGCCTCCTTTGTTTTCTACGTGGACCATTTCCTTCCCTATAGCCTGCTGAATTACCATATTTTCCCTTTGAATAGAGGTAAAACTGAGGGAGGGAAGGGCCTATGGAATGACAATCAAATGCTTCTAGGTGAAATGGGACTCCTTTTTTCTATGCTTTAGCAACGAAGCGGGTACCCAGAAAATTCTCAATTGCCAATGTTATTCATTGACTTGTTAAAATACTCAAATATCTATTTCACTCCTGCTATGTAACAGCTACAGTGCCTTAGTCATCAGTCGCCGACATGTCCGTCCCTGTGCAAGGCCTAACCACAGCAAGGCCTCCATAATGGTTTATGGTATGAGATGAAGAAGGGATTATGAGACTTGAGTCAAATTTTTTTTTTCTAAACATTCTATAAGGCTTATTTAAATAGGCTATTGATTTCCCGAAATGAAGAATTAGAATTTTCAGAGTCTTAAATAGTACTTGTTTGGAAATCTCCTACGCCATTCATTCTTCAAGAATAAACTGCGTAGTCCTTAGCATAACTACAGTCAAGGCCTACAGCCCTGTGTGTCACTTCTTTCGCAGATTCAAAATTACAGCCACGCTGCCCCAGAGCAATCCTGCCCCCCCTGACTTTCATTCCAGAACACTTGGCCTAATAAGCATTACATCCGATGGCAGATGCCAGTGACCCTTTAAGGTGCACCCATAGTTCCCCTTCCTCTTTGATGGTTCCTGATTACTAACAGACAGTGACTTGACCATCCTCCATGACTCCTGAATACCTTTAAAAAGAAAATTTTTATGGTATATGTGGGTTTGACCATCATAGTACAACTTTTGTTTTCACTTATTAAATCCCATCTTACAAAAGGGGGGGGGGGAGGCCCCGTTCTCAAAGATCACCTTACAATCTCCCGAGAACAATTAGGCCTTGAGTACATCTTCAACCTTGGTCATGAACTAAGCATTTTTAAATGGACACAAATTTTCCAATATGCATAAAAATAGAGGAGTAGAGTATATCCCCACTCAGTTTTAATTTATCAACCAGTGAAAATTTTGTTAATATCTCCCTACACCTTGGCCAGTCACGAAAGTCAAAATACTGCAGGCTATTTTAAAAATTAGAATTATCTCATATAAAAATATCTTAATTACCCAACGCAATGAAATACCCATTTCATCCAAGCATACTTTGTAAAAAGGCTTTTCAATGCCTGTGCGTTGTTTCTCTTCTTTTTCAATTTGTGAAGAGAACAGGAGAAGGGGGTAGAGCTGGGGGAAAAGCATAATTAAGTTTCAGAGAGCCTGGTTGTCTCAGATGAGAAAGAAAGAATCTGACCTGATTTAAGCTGAGAAAAGAAATCTATTTCACTACTTCTCCGGAGGAGGAGGGTGAGACTTCAGTCCAGCAGATGCAGGAGGAGGCGCCGAGGGGACAGTGGTACTACCCCCACTAGGAGTCCCTTCTGGATAATCCCACCGCGGAGCCAGGACACAGCGCTTTTTTGGAGGCTTGGGGTCCCGCGTATTTCCTGGAGGGAGCGTGGATCTCCCAGAGGCACAAGGTTGGTCCCCCATAGGTATGACAGGACCAGAGCCTCAGTTTTCTCTGGTGGGCCCTAGCAAGGCCGAGAGATCTGAGATGGCGGATCCCCTCCAGGCACAGAGCTGGCTTCCTCCTGGTTTCGCTGTTACCGTATTTCCTGTATCCTGAGACGTATATCCCTTCTCCGCCTCCGCAGAGCTCTGTTCCCCAGCCCATTTTAACCTTTCCACGAGAATGGAATACCAAAAAAAGGTGCACATTTAATAAAATGCTCTTCCATAACATGTCTCCTGTAGCTGTATGCAGAGTTTTATACAATTTAATTTTTAAAATACCAATTTGTCTGTAACTTGCCAACTGGGCATATCTTAATGAGTGGGTGTGTGGGATGGTCGCTGGGGTGCTGTAACCAAAGAAATTACTCATTTTACAGTGCAGTCGTTTACGCATATTACAGAGCCATGAAAGCGGGTACAACCATCCAAAAAGTTTTATACAAACATGTTAACTAATGGATTACAGTGTTAAATTACAAGCCGATTATGGAAAATGGATGCACAATAAATCCGTTATGTGTCATACAAACCAAGACCGCTGTGTTTACTTCATATTTAATTTTTTTTTGTCATCTTTGAAAACTCAGTGTATTCTTTTCCTCATTCCAACATCCAAGATCTCTCTGAAAACAGACAACTGGTAGCACTCCATGTTTAATTGGCAAGATTTTATTTCTTTCCCTAGGGCTACGGAAAACAATGACTCATCTTACTATTGTGGTATGTTATATTCTATGTTATATGGTAAGGAGTCAGAGACAGTAACCCACAAAACTGAGAAAGGGCGTCTGAATTTCTTTGATTCACATCACTAAATAACCTTAATATCTATGCTACATTGCCTGTTCACAAACTAAACCATGCTTTTCCGCTATTGCCCTCATTATTTTCTAATGGAGAAATTTCAACTCATAATGTCACAAGAGCTCTCTTTTCATAAGCTGTACTATTCACAAGCTCTGTAGTATTTAATTAATTAAATCATTTGAATTTTGGTTTCCAGCTCTGATTTTATGTGCAAAATGATACCATATTAAAGATAATCCATTTAAAGCACTTTACTGCCATAGCTATCTCGCACATACAAAATGGCTGGCTATCTTCCTCCAAGCAACCAGCACAGCCTTTTACATAAGTTAGGTACCAATAGATATTTGGTAAATTTCAATGGCCCTATGTTTTTTTTTCCAATTAAAAAAATCAAAATTATAATCTAATGACATCATTTCCCTTTTTGCCTTTCCTGCCTCCAATATGCCCCAAATTAAGCCCTGTAACAATAGATAGCCATATCAATTCCTCTAATAAAAGCAGAGAATCTTAATGAAAAAAAAGTGAGGGAATATAAGAGAGAGAATGTTTTAGAACCAGAAGAACATTTGTACCTGAACATAATAATATAGGAGTCAACATTATAGAAGTAATAGTTGAAGTTATGGGTCTGGGTGCTATGCCAAGAAGAAAACACAGAGAAAATAGAACTGGCTAAAAACATGGAATTTTGGTAGGGAATGGCAGGTGGAAGAAAAGCTGATGCAAAGTTTGAAGGAAAGTGAGTAAAATCAGAGGACTCTAGCCTAGGATTTCCGAAACTCAATGCTGTTGACCTTTGAGGGTAGATCACTTGTGTGTGTGTGTGTGTGTGTGTGTGTGTGTGTGTGTGTGTGTGTGTGTGAGAGAGAGAGAGAGAGAGAGAGAGAGAGAAATGCTGACCTGTCAATCAGTACACTGTAGAATGTTTAGTAATATTCTAAGCCATGATTCTACCAGTAGCACTTCCTACACCTCAATTATGAAAACCAAAAATACCACAAGACATTACCAAATGTCTTCTGGGTAGCCTATACTCCTCAGTAAAAATAATTAGTCTTTGCCTTATCTTCTAAATTTGCATTTCAGGGACTGTTAGTCCTCCACTCAGCTGTACACTGCAGCTGTTACATTGTTCAAATTAAAGACCATGTAATTTCTCAAAAGAATTAACACTCCCATAATCTTTTTACACATGGTTCCATTACAAATGTGCAAAACCAAATATATCAGAACAAAAATTGAGGTTAAATTGTTTCACGGGTATAGTCATCAAGTTTAAAGAAATGAGTGACAGATTTGGTAAAAAATTACAAGAATTAAAATTCATAGCAAATTCAGCAAAGTTTGATTTTTGATAAATTTGACTAGAGGTGACAAAGCCTCAACTTAGACTGCTATCATCAGTCTGAACTATTTATACTACAACTAATTTTTTTTTTCTTAATTTAGCCTCTTCTTTTGAGACAGGGTCTCCGTAAGGCTTGGAAGATGACCTTAAAGTCTTAGCTTAGCCTCTTGCCTCCACCTCTCAAGTGCTGGTATTACAGGCATTTGCAACCAATCCTGGTTTATGCATTGCTTGAGATGGAACCCTGAGCCAATTGAACTACACTCCTAGCCAATTCGTTTGTTTCTGATTGTTAAAAAACACATTCTATAATTTTTATTATTTTAGCCATTTCTAAGTATACAGATCAACAGTATGTTCACCTAATTCTACAACCAATCTCCCAACACTTTCATTCACTTTAAACATATATCCCATTCTTCACTTTTCCCCAGCAACTACCATCATATTCACAACTGTTTTCCCATTTGTTGTTTATTTTTGCTAGGGAACAAAGCCCCTTTTCCTCAGAGGTTTCAGAATGATTTTCTCACCTTATTCTTCAAGTTAATCTTTTTTCCAGCTCATAAACGGAGCGAAGAATGAACTACAGAACCAGTGGAGGGCACTGTTGGGTAGATGGCCTGTTAAGTCAGTTGGAAAAGAAAAAAGAGAAGAGAAGAGAAGAAACAAACAGCATGGACTCAAATTGCTTTCATACTCAACAGTGCTCAGAGAATGAAAACAGAGGACAAAAGTGAGCTCACCTTTGGGTGATATTTGCTTGTTTATATAAAGGATACCTGTCTTCGTTCATTGCTTTTTAGTACAAACCTAAAGACAAAACCCATAGAATTAATGTAACATTCTCATGAAATGAAAACCAAAAATGATTCAGAGGGACACCACACAGTTTTTTTTCCCTTTGCTTGTTTTATTGAACAAATAAAGTCCAAATAAGTAAGATACAAATATTATAAGGAAACTTTATTGTATTGTACTGTTCTGCAATGTATTGTATTGTACTATATTGTATTGTATGTGTGAGTATTTTGCCTCAGTGTATGTGCACCATGTCCATGAATTGCCTACAGAGGCCAAAAGAGGCTACTGGATCCCCTGGAACTAAAGTTTTGAGCATTGTTAGCCACCATATTGGGCCCTGAAATTGAACCAAAGTCTCTGCAAGAGCAGTAAATGCTGTTAATCACTGATCTCTCCAGCTCAGAAAAAAAAATAAGATATCAAAAATTTAAGAAATGAAAAGTCTAATGTAAGCCATTATGATGACTTTTGAAAGTTATTTTTTCTTTTTGGAGAATGAGGGTATATACTTGTGTCCCACATACACACATGCTCACATACTTGTAAGTGAAATTCTCCTACCAGAATATATATTGCTTTTTATTCTCAAATCAGACCAATTGTTTTTAACAATGAAATACCTTAGCACTTTTCACATGGCATATCCTGTCTCCTCACAGGGGAATAGTTCTTTAGTAGCTGCATAGAATCCCATTATGTAGACCTACCATAATGTTTCACTTAACTGGTTTTTATGAAAGGGTATTTATGGACAAGTAAATTGTTTCTAGGCTTTTAAATTGAAACTTAATCTAACAACTCATTTTTTATAGTACACAATGAGAATTTTAAAGTATATTCAGCTAGCTATATGTCCACAACATTAATCTGAGAATATTTATATGACTTTAGAATACACTATATACTCATAAACAATCACTTATAATACTCCATGTCCCCTAGACTCTGCTAAAACTAGTGTTTACTGTCTGTATGCATTTTCCCATTATGACCATTTCATATAATAGTATCGTATACTAAATGGTGTCATGTTTTTATCTTTTTACACAAAACATAGTCAAAGTTCATGATATTATCCTATATAATAATTCATTTTTAAATTTTTACTGTGGTAGAATATACATGAGAAAACATATATTAATATTTTGCTTAAATATTACTTAAAATCTTTACAATGTATTTTTGATAATATATTTTGAAAAAATGAAAATCAAAACAAATAAAAATCCAAGGAGATGAAAAGTACCCCCCAAAAAAGTCATAAAGAACTAAAAGCACCCCTTACACACACACACACACACACACACACACACACACACACACACACACATACACATACACACAGAGTCTGTGGTTTGTTGACCTGCCCTGGAGTATGGTTGATATACCCAGTGACACTACATCAGAGAAAAATGATTTTTCATTTCCCAGCAAGTATCAATTGTAAATCGTTTCTTAGCTAGGGGTGTTGACTAGGAGTGGGGCTTTGTGCCCACGTCCCTTTCTCAGTGCTGAGACTTTATCTGGTTTCAGCCTGTGCAGGTCCTGTGCATGGTGTCATAGTCTCTGTGAGTTTGTATGTGTATCATCCCTGCCGTGTCTGCAAGACTGCTTCCTTGGAGTTGCCCACCACCTCTCCCACTTTTAGGGGAAGGGTTTTGTGAAGACCTCTCATGTAGGTCTGAGTGCTCCATTCTCTCTCTCTCTCTCTCTCTCTCTCTCTCTCTCTCTCTCTCTCTCTCTGTGTGTTCACATTGTCCAGTTGTGAGTCTCTGTTAATTACCATCAACTGCAAGAAGAAACTCCTCTGCTGAGAGTTGAGTGAGCCCTGCCCTGATCTATGGGTTAGCCATAGGTCTTTAGGAGTTATTTTTATTCCTATGTTCCTTCAGCAGAATAATAGCAGTAGGTTTTTCCCTAGACCCATGACCTATATAGTCTTAGGTTCTTGGCCACTTCAGCAGTGTGTGGCATTGGCGGGTTCCATCTCATGGAATGGAATAGTAGTGAGGCTTGGCATCTGTGTTCCGTTGTTGCTTATAAAACATCTGCCAGGCCCTTCTTTTGTTCGCAGGCTCCATTGAGAAGACAGGTGTCATTCTAATGGGTCTGCCTTTATATTCAACTGGTCTTTTTCCCTTGAAACTTTTAACATTCTTTCTTTGTTGTGTACATTTAGTGTTTTGATTATTATGTGCTGAAGTGAATTTCTTTGGTGTATTTCTCTTGTTCCTTAGGTAAATTTTCTTTTATGAATTTAAAAAATATATTTTTTGGTGCCTTTGATGCCAGTTTCTTCTTTGTCTATCCATATTATTTATAGGTTTGGTCTTCTAATAGTGTTCTAGATTTCCTGGGTTCTTTTTTTAGATATAACATTTTCTTTGCCTACAAGACCTGGAATTCTCTCTTCCATGTTGTCCAGTCTGTAGGTGAGGTTTACTTATGAGCTTTTTATTTAAGTTACTGAGCTTTCCAGTTTAATTTGAGTTTGGCTTTTCTTTGGTGATTCTATTCCATTGGTAAATTCTTCTTTCGTATCCTGAATTCTTTTCATTATTTCATTCAACCATTTCTTAAAGTTTTCATGTTCTTCTTTGAGGCACTTATTCACATCCTCTTTCAGGTCATTAAGCATATTCATAATTGCTATTTTGAAGTCCTTGTCTTGTGCTTTAGCAACTATATGGCATTTCTCAGAGCCTATTGCAATCCAGTTGCTGGTTTCAGGAGGAGGCATATTGGTCTTAGCTATTCATGTTTGCGCTTTTGCTCTGGGATCTACATATCTGGAGTCAGAACATTTGAAGTGTTTCTTAGTATAGATTTCTTGTCTTATCTTTGTTCAGTGTGTGTTCTGTTCTTTGGTGCAGTTGCCTACTCTGGCTCCTAGCCAAGTGTGGTGGCTGTAGGTTCTGTGGGTTGGCAGTAGTCACAGAAGAATGTACATGGTACAGAAAGTAAGACTGAAAGAGGCAGTGGGAAAGAACAAGGGGTACTCTTGGTCTGTACGAATCCCCATTGGGTCCCTAGGGGATGGAGATGGGCTGGGAGTGGTGGTTCCTATGGTCAGGCTGCAACAGTCATTAAAAGTAAATCTAGAGAACTGAATGGAGGATGGGAAGAACAATAAAGGTCATTACTTAAGTTTCGGTCTAGTGTGGCCTCTGTGTGTCCCTTGTAGAAAGTGGTTCTGTGGGTCAGAAGGAGCCATAAAAGAATGGGCACAGTCTACAAGAAAAGGGTGAAGGGGGTAGTGGGAAAGAATGAGGAACTGAGCTCTGTACCAAGAGGCTGAGTCCCTAGGGGTGGAGGTGGGATGGGAGGAGCAAATCCTGTGGACAGGCTGTAGCAGGACTAAGCATAAGTCTGAAGAGACCAGAATGGAGGACAGGAAAGATGATAAAGATTACCTATTTCATCTTAACATTTTTTTATTTCTAAAATTTCATTACATTGATTGATTTGTTATGTCTGTGTATATATGCATGTGTGTATGAGTAAGCACATGCCACTGCACAAGTATGTAGGTCAGAGGACAATTTGGCTCTTTCTTTCTACTCTCTGGTTCTACCACTCAAACTCAGGTTTTCAGACTTGGCAGCAAGTACATTTGCCCCTGAGCCACCTTGCTTGTCTTCATCCTAGTGAAAATTTAGTGTACATCCACAGTATTGTGTATTGTACTGAAATGATAATACTCTACATTATCCTCTCCAATTACATTCTCTTGTAACAGGACCCCAGACTTAGTAGACCCTCAGACCTTAGCACAACTGACTCCATGATGGAAGTGCCATTTAGGCCATAAAACTCAGCATGTAGACAACAGTACTTGCCAAAACTAAAACAAAGACCTAATCCATCAAAGCCCATAGTTCCGGGAAAGTCTCTAAATGTACTAACCTTGCTTTTTGGTTTCTGTAGTTCTGCTTCTGACGATCTATTCTTGTTAACTGAAGTATGTCTACTCAGAACACGGTTTTTGTGCTTTAAAGCTCACCCTGAGAAAGGCTCAGTTCTTCACTGGGATCCTGAACACACAGTGCAGTCACTGGCAAGCTAATAAAGACTTTCTATTGGCTTAAACCCATGTCCAAGCATGGTGACCACCCCACAATATTTCTGGAGGTTCCATCAATATCCCAGAGACCAGATCTCAAGACACCCCTTACTCCAAGGAGCTCTCCCCTTAGGAGCAATGAAGAATGGTCAGGGGACACATAGGGAGTACAAAACTTGGAATTGAAACTACCCAGTGCTCAGGACCCCTAATTAAAGATCCCCTGAAGGACTCTGGGTCTCTAAAAAGGCTTGACTTCAGGGAGTTGCTAGGCTGACTCCATGGCAGGCTTCTGCATTTTAGCAGCTATTGGAAAAGTCACAGACAACAGACATCCAAGCAAAGGGAGGGTGGCCATCTGGCTGGAGAAAAGATAAGGCTGCTGTTGTGAAGCTCAAGGTTGCTGACTACTGCTGGTTGAATCCTCTCCTGTCTTATGATAAACTCATGAATGCTGGCTAAAGACTCCCTGCGCTTTTGCTCACACTTGCTCCAATTACATTAAAAATAACCTACCCTTTCCTTGAATTCCCCTAAATGCTTTTAAAAGGCCTTGGTCCTGGGTCACCATTTTTACCTAAGTGGTGCCCCCTGCATGTTGGATTAATAAACGCTCATTGCTGGTTGCATCTATTTGAGTCTGGGCTGATTCTTCAGCAAGTTCTGGATCTTATCAAGATGTTTCAGGTCCTTAGGGTTCCCTTTGATCAATCACTGCCTAATGTTTCAGAAGGGTCTGACACCTCCACCCCAAAAAGGAAACAAATGATAAAGTCACCTGGTCTGTCACCCCCAGAGGTGAGTATGATTAAGGCTCCTTCTGTTTGAACACATTGGAGAGGTCAGACCCTGCTGCTGATCCAGTGTCTGAGATCCATGTGAGATATTGAGACATCACTGGATTCCTCTGTCCAGGTGTGTGAATGTGTGGTGGCCACTATGTATTCCTGCTAGTACTGTTTTCCTATATTGACCAGTGGCTTTCTCTGACTGAGAACCCCCATGGCTTAAGATCTGTGTCCCTTCCTGTTTAGGATCTGCATCCTTTCAGCTCTGTCAGGTAACAGAGAATGGATTTATCCAGCTCTGACCAAGGAGACTTTAAGCAACTTTTGCTAGGCCTTTTTTCTTTTAAAGGATTAAAGGCAGCTACTAAAAAGATTTCTTTTATCACCCAGTTGACTCCAAGTATTAGAAAAAAAGATAAAAGTTAAAGGTATAAGTAGGTCCCAGTTGCTGGAGGTAGCCCAAAAGGGTTTAAAAATAGAGAGCTGACTGGTCAACGTTCTTTTCTATCTTTCCTCTTCTCCACCCGACCAGACACTTAAAGTGGGCATGGATAAGGAAGAGTCAACATTGAACATGGATTGATGGCTTTTAGTCACACTTAGCTAAACCTTCCCTGTATATTCAGACTATGGGTATAGATAGTCCAACCCCCATTGCCTTCAGGCCTGGACTAGAAACTGAGGAAGAGTATTAGCTAGTGTGATTGCAAACCAGCAACATATACTCCATAATGACCTTTTCTTACTGATAGTCACTTTTAAATGTCTGGTTGTATGGAGAAAAGGAAAGCTGTGGGAGTTTGTGTTTTGAGATAAGAGTGCAGAGTTTTAAATTCTATGTATGCCATGGGGCTGGGCCCCCTAGTTATCAGAAACAAAGGAGTTTCCATTACAACAGTTGGGGTTGTAAAACTGAGGCTTCCTGAAAATTTCCTTTAAAATATTCTGGCATTTGGAAAACAGGAAAAACCTGGAGAATCAGAATCTATGTCACAGGAAGGAACCCTGGGGATAGAGTTAATCATTACCAGTCAGATATCACTGAAGATTGCTGGTTATGCTTAGACACCCAGCTCCTATACTACATAGGGATAGGAAAAAACACACTGTCAGCCCATTGACTGGCAAAACACACTGTGACTGGGAGCAGCCCAAATTAACATCAGAGGACTAACAAGGGGCTAAAACTTCTCTAATATTAAAAACCTTTAGCCTAGGCACTTCCCCTTATTCTGATGCCTATTATTCTGTCTTATGGGTTAATTCATTTGGATAACAGCAGTATTATTGAGGCCCTGAGACTATTTGCTGGGCACGTTCTAATGGTTTCACTAAATGTGCCTCTTTTGATGCTTTCCAAACTAAGTAGACAGGTTGATCAGGACCTAGAGGTATTAACACAACAGTTATTTTCCCTTGCAGAAATTATCCTACAAAATTGGAGTAGGCTTTTTTTTTCTTCTGCTTTTCAAGACAGGGTTTCTCTGTGTTGTTTGGATTTGCTTTTGTAGACCAGTCTACCATTGAACTCACAGTGATTCACCTGCCTCTGCCTCCCCAGTGCTGGGATTAAAGGCGTGGGCCACCACACCTGTCAAAGTCTTATATTTTTCATGAGATTAAAAAAAGAAAACTATATATGGCTTTGTTTTTCTATGCTAATTGATTGGAAGTAATTAGAGAAAATCTTGCCATAGTTGGGAAAATAATTGGTACACTCTATGTTCTCTTTGTTCCCTTGGCTAACTACTCTGTTATCTGTATTAGTTGGGCCTTTATTTCTCATTCTGATTGGATTAACAATGGGGCTCTGGATCTTAACCTAAAACAGGATAAGTCCAGGATTTCACTCATTCACTAAGACCAATGGGGAATGTAACAGGGCCCCAGATCTCAGTAGCCCCCAGACCTTAGCACAACTGACTCCATGATGGAAGTAACACTCAGTCCATAAAATTCAGCATGTAGACAACACCACCTGCCAAAACTAAAACAAAGACCTAATCCATCAAAGACCATAGTTCTGGAAAAGTCTCTAAATGTACTAACCTTGCTTTTTGGCTTCTGTAGTTCTGCTTCTGACTAACTGTTCTTGTTAACTGAAGTATGCCAACTCAGAACATGGTTTTTGTTTTGTTTTGTTTTGTTTTGTTTGAGACAGGATTTCTCTGTGTAACAGCCCTGGTTGTCCTGGACTTACTTGATTTGTAGACCAGGCTGGCCCTGAACTCACAGAGATCCACCTGCCTCTGCCTCCCAAGTGCTGGGATTAAAGGCGTGCTCCACCACGCCTGGCAGAACATGGTTTTTGTACTTAAAAACTCCCTCTGAGAAGTCTCAGGCCTCAAACTCATTGGCACAAGTGACACCTTCCTGAACAGAATACCAATAACTCAGGCTCTAAGGCCAACGATCAATAAATGGGACCTCATGAAACTGAAAAGCTTCTGTAAGACAAAGGGCACTGTTATTAGAGCAAAACAGCAGCCTGCAGGTTCAGAAAAGATCTTCACCAACCCCACATCCAACAGAAGGTTAATATCTAAAATATATGAAGAATGCAAGAAATTAAACACCAAGAAACCAAATAACCCAAACAAAAAAAGGAGAACTGAGCTAAACCTAGAATTCACAAAAGAATCTCTAATGGCCGAGAGACACTTGAAGAAATGCTTAACATCCTTAATCATCAGAGAAATGCAACTCAAGACGACCCTGAGATTCCATCTCACACCTGTTAGAATGGGTAAGATCAAAAACTCTAATGACAGCACATGCTGGTGAGGGTGTGGAGAAAGGGGCAACCTCCTCCATTGCTGGTGGGAGTGCAAACTTGTACAACCACTATGAAAATCAGTCTGGCAGTATCTTAGAAAACTTGGAATAGCTCTGCCTCAAGACCCAGCCATACAATTCCTGGGCATATGTCCAAAAGATTCCTCGCCAAACCACAAGGACATCTCCTCAAGCATGTTCATTGCAGCTTTATTTGTAATAGCTAGAAACCGGAAACAATTCAGAAGTCCTTCAACCGAAGAATGGATTAAAAAACTGTGGTACATTTACAGAATGGAATACTGCTCATTTATCAGAAACAAAGAAGTCATGCAATTTGCAGCCAAATGGATGGAACTAGAAAAGCTCATCCTGAGTGAGCTAACCTAGACTCAGAAGGATGCACATGGCATATATTCACTTAAAACTGGATTTTAGCCATATAGTATAGGATAACTATCCTACAATCAACAGACTGAAAGGAGCAGGAACATGGACTTTGTTACCTGTTAGTGGGACACTTTACTCTAGTGGAACAAGAGAAGGATCTTAGCCCTCATGTGAGTGATGAACGAGGGGGAGTTGATATGTGGAGGCAACCCACACTGGAGGAGTAGGATAGGTAGGAGAGGGGGTAGAGAGTAGAAAGGTAGGACCGGGAGGGGACTGTGATGGAGATGGGACTTGAATTAATAAACAAACATTTAAATAAAAAAATCATCACAACATGTGCTATGCTGGTTGCTGACACAGAGACAGTATTCCTTTCATGTAGCTTTTGTGTAGAGATATTTCAAATGAAAATGCAAAAGCAGCAGTGAATTCTGCTCAAGTTCTAAGAGTAAACAGCCTTTTCCCTTTCTCCTCTGAAAACCTGTTATTTTTTCCAGGAATTACAAAATAAAATTACAGTAAAGGATAGGTCCTAACCCCTTTGTAAAACCTTTGTGGCCCATGGCTTATCATACTAGATTACTCCTACCCAAGAAACCCCTAAAGTCGACTTAGAATCTCCCTTATTAAAACATAAGAAAAAAAAGTAAGAAAGGAAAAAAAGTTTCTTAGCCTCTCTTTGAGATCTAACTTGAGAGCCATCAAAATTGGATATAAGGCTTCGGCCAAGACAGTTAAATGTGATTTTTCCTTTAAGAAGCCACACTCCTACTTGGGTGTATCTTCTTATTTCCCAAAGTGCCTCTCCTATTCATCCTGTGCCTAAGTTTATGTTAATTGTTTTGTTTTTCCAGAGAGGGTTTCTCTGTGTAACAGCCTTGGCTGTCCTGGACTCACTCTGTAGACCAGGCTGGCCTTGAACTCACAGAGATACTCCCGCCTCTGCCTCCCGAGTACTGGGATTAAAGGCACATGCCACCACACCTGGCATTCATCTTCTTAATAATCCCACTGACTCATCCTGAAATTCTCTCTTGTGGTGACAAAATAAAAAATTCAGGCTTTGGCTGAGAAGAGGTCTCTGAAAAGGACTGTTCAGTCTGCTGCAGGTGGCAGTATAGACTTGTGGCTGAGACTCCTGTGCCACTGCCACTGCCAGGAAGAGTTGTTACTTCCTATGATACCCCCATCAGACATAGGACTGCCTTACACAGTTTTGTATGCCATCGCTTGCCTTTTAACTCTGTTAATTGTGTCCTGTGTGGCACTTAAGATTTTAACTTAACATAATTCAATTCACCTCTTATTATTCTTGTTAACTGTCATTTTGACAATGCATTCATGAAATTATTCCCACTTCTTCCTTCCTCCTTGTCTCCATATTTTCCTCTGAATATTCTGTAAGTTTTAGCCTATATATTTTGGTCTTTGATCCACTGTGTGTCAATTTTTCTATATTATTTAAGGTAAGGGACTAAATTATATTTTTCTTTTTCTTTTGTTATTCCCCCCCCCCAGATAGATAACTACTTTCCCCAACACAGTTGATGGGAAATACTGTCCTTTTCCTATTGAATCCTCATAACACACTTGTCAGAATAATTGTGTTGCTAGAGTTATTAAAGGTCACAGATCCTTGGGTCTAGAGAGCCTAATAAGCCAGGTTCAGCCATTTATCCTTAATGCGCCAACTAAACAAGTAATAGCAAAAAAAAAAAGAAAAGATTTATCCAATGTGACTACATCAAGAAAAGGAATAAAAATCCAGTAACATTTCCCCCACCCAAAGTCTATATATAGTAACAGAACAAAGACAGTCATAAATCAAGGCACTTTCAAAGTCTTTTCATTGAAATGTCATGTAGGTTGGCTATAGTACAGTAGGCAAATCTCTGTTATAGGCCTCAGATAACATCTGATGACTTTCTTAGGCCTTTAGGATGGTGAAAGGTATGGGATCTGCTTGGCCATTTCAAAAAGGATTTCACCCAATAGTCATCCAACAGAGGTGGGCAATAGTGATTATTTAGGAGACTAAAGACAGTCCAAGATAATTGATTCCTCACTAGTAACATCGCAGTCTTTTACAATCACAGAAGTTTCAATCAATCAGTTGGCCTAATGTAAACTTTAACACAAGTTTGAGGTATGAAGTTTTTGTTTTTGTTCATAGTATGTGATGAAGCAGAGTTGGAGATTTTACTAAAGATAATTTCTTAGAATAAGCTTAACCCTGGGAGTTAAGAAAGGCCGTTAGTTGTTACCTGTCAATGAGACACTTTGCCCTAGTGGTGTGCCTTGTAGTCCCCCAGTGTATGAGGAGGCTCTTGGCTCTCATATGACTTCTGAACTGGGACAGGGGACTGATATGTAGGAACACTCCACTCCAGAGGAGTGGGATGGAAGGGATAGGGTGTAGAGGGTCAGAGGGCGGGACTGGGAGGGGAGGAAAGAGGGCACTGTGATGGAGATATGACCTGAACTAATAAATAAATATTAAAAAAAGAAAATAAAAAAGGCCATTAGAAAGACACACCAGAAAGCAGGGATGTGGGCTTCTCCAAAACCGTCATAGAAATAAGATGTACCCGAGGATGGTTACAGGCTTCCCACGGGAGACACTCAGCTAATTTTCTTAGCAAGAGCCATTTTTGTGGGTCTCAAGTTAAATCACACAAAGTTGCTAATGAAACATTCTTTTCCTCCCTTTTGAGAAGTGGGATAAAGGAGGTTGGTTTGAAGATGGAATTATGCGATAAAAAGAAAGCAGGAGCCACGAGCATTGCACAAGGAGCTCAGTTCCTGTCCTTTAACCTATAAATGGGACTTCTGGGGGGAGATTCCTAGAAAATTGTAGGTTTACAGCTGAGAAGGAAGGAAGACTTTAGTTACTAATTGTGTTGGAATTCTTGCTATTCTTGCTTCTCTATTGGCAGGAAGCCAGAGTGATTCCAGGGTGAAGGGTCCCCCAAATTTTTCCTGCCTTTAAATTCTGCATTAATCTTACTCTGCTTCTCTCATTTGATTTAAAGATCATCAGGAAATAGGTATTTTTCCTTTCAATTGACTTTTCCATAGTCTTTTTTTTTTTTTTTTAGGTTTTTCGAGACAGGGTTTCTCTGTGTATCCTTCACTGTCCTCAACTCACTTTGTAGACCAGGCTGGCCTCGAACTCACAGAGATCTGCCTGCCTCTCCCTCCCGAGTGCTGGGATTAAAGGTGTGCACCACCACACCTGGCTATTCCATAGTCTTAACTGGAACTCATATCCACTACCATTGCATGTGCTGTCCCCATTTAATCTCAGGTTATTATCAATCATAATGCAAATCTTATTTTTATATGAATAAGAGAAAGAAAGAGAGTCAGGCAGTTTCTAGGCAGGGGACTAGAAAATCCTTCCCATTGACAACCAGTTCTCAATGGTTTAGAGGCACTGAATCCTCTTCTGGTTTCCTACTTCATCTCATAGGTAAGAATATTTGCCTTACTAGTCACCTTCCATTTTTCAATCCAATAAAGCCTTACTGACCTTTAGTGGAACATTCAGTGGCCACCCATCCTCGGGACCCACTCTCGCTACCCAGGACTTCTGCTTACTTCCTTTCTCTCAATCACTCACCTATCACTAAATTCCATTTTGGTAGTCATCTCTCCATTGCCCATGAAATATACCCTTTGAGTTCCAGACATTATACCAATACCATTGGCCCAGGTAGTTTAGTGGCCTGTTGGTTGTCTAGCACCCTAGTTCCCTGAGTTATGCTCACTTGAGAACACCTCTGTTATGGTCAATTATCCCCAACCTTTCTCTCATCACTCCACACACTTTGAGGTCCAGCATTTAACTGCAAATGTACATGGCCAGTTGTAGGTTACTGCCTAAGGAAGAGCTGGCCTCAAATAGAAGAGTTCACCAGCTAAGATACACCGTGAGCTGTTATCCACATACGCTGTTATCCTTAAAGCTCTTTCAGGTCCTGGCTCCTAATTACACTTTGAATAATTTAAACAGAGACAGAAGACTCAAGTCTGACTACTTGGGCTGATTGGAGATGTACACAGCAAAGGTATTGCCAGAATTATTTCTTAAGTACACCTGTGTTGTTCTTTTCCAATAATTGTTACCTGGGTTCATCTTGCCCAAAGGCAGAATTGTGCTTTTCCGGATGAGGGCATAGGGAACGTAATGGAAGACCAGGACTTAATGGTGGCTGTGACCCTCCACTGCCCCCTCAAACTACCTTTGGCCTATTCTTTGCGAATGGGCCGACTGGCTGGTCAATCCTGGTAAACAAGCATTTACATCCTAGCACTGTGAATTTTCCTTCTCTTTAAGAGGCCTGGTTAGCACACTACTGATTTTTGGGGTATTTTGGGGGCAATGCTCCTTCAGATAAATTCAGGCCCCTAAGTTAATCTATTAGTAAATCTTTTATGACATCAATTGTATTACTTTGAGTTTTTCTCACATCACTACCACATTTTCTCAATTCCCACAAAAAAATTCCATCTTCACCAGACATTGTTTGGTTCATGTTTTCTTTTTCAAACATTTCAAAGAACACAAGGAGTATCTCAACTAGCCCTTTGCGCTCAGTCTTTCAGTTTCTTTTTCTCTTGGCTCTTCACCTTCCTTTTTCTCTTTGCTTCTCAGCTTCCTCTTCCTCTTCCCACCACCCGCTCATCATTCAAACTTCCTTTCCCTTCATATTATGCAAATTAATAAATACACCACCCTTTGTAGGAAACCTGGATACTATATATAGATGCTGAGAGGATTTCCCTAAAAAAGATCTGTCTCCCAAAGGTATTCTCTTTCTAATTATTATTAAATTTTAAAAATATTTTTTCTAAAATTATTAATAAAATAATTTTAGAGATCTGAAACTCTCCAGTGAGGAGCAATGGATATATAATTAATCTTAATTTCAATGTGTCACCTTCAGTGTATTAGAGAACTTCTTGCAATATTCATATCATTTCATACTTTATGATAGCTAAAACCTCAGACATATAGAACATTCAAAAGTAGAGGGACTTCAACAAGAAAGTGAACTGATCATACACATCTTACTTTTCTTCAGAGGTCCACCTAATTTTACTTAAACAATGAATGTAATATAAAAACAGGGATGGTCAGTCAAAGTATAACATTTAGAAAATTCAGAGCCCATGACATTTGCATATAGAATAAACACAAGTCTCCAAATGCATCCAAGTTACTAATGAGGGACCTGGCAGAATAAAAAATTGTTTCAGTGTCATCTGGGAAACTAGATATTTTCACACATCAAATACAAAATGTTAAAAAAAATGTATGCAATGCTAGATACAATACTGCTTAGTATCATAGATACCATACATATAAATAAAGCATATTCATTGGGGTTATGATTTTTTTCATCAGAAAGAAATCATTTGTATCTGTATAAGACAAAAAGTACAAATTAATATACAATTTTAAAGTCAGGCTCTAATTAATGTCAAAAAGCAAAATCAGATTTAGCCACATTTTCTGAGAGAATGGAATACTTACTGGGTGGGCTTGTAAATAATGTTCCATTAGACTATGAAGATCCCTGAAGAAGCCACAGTTGTGTTGACATTCCTGCACACTGGTGGACCAACTACAACTGTGAGTTTGTGAAGAGATAGGATGCTGCACATGGGGAGGGAAACTTAGGCTATCTTTGAACTCCGTAACTTGGTGGTGGGTATTGCATGGGTTCTTGGCTCTCATTTCCTTAAAGGAAGGAATTTGGCCAGGAGGCACAGACATCTTGTTTCTTCTCTTCTATCTCATTGTTTCAGATGCTAGCCAGAGCCTAAGTAAGCTTTTTCTGGCCAGACTTTGTCACTTAAAATACATAAATAAAATTTCCCTTCCCCGACACGTGGCTGCTTGTCACCACATAGCTGACCTCCATGCTTAAATGAACCGACATAGCTCACTGTCCCCCTATGAATCTCCACCTATGAATTTATAATAAGATTTTCTCTAAAAATCACCTTCTGTGGTTTGTGAATTTCATTTTTCAAATTCATGAGACAGGACCCCAAAAGCCACTAGCTCAGAGCAGCTTTGGTGGCTGTGGAGTTTTCTAGGACCCTGATAAAGGCTCCATCATTTTCAAAGACCCTAATGTTTCCATGTAATTTTGAGCAGACATTTTATATAGCAAAGCAACAGAAACAAGATCAAACAAACAAACATTCCAAAGAGAAACTGGGAAGCATCCTAGAAAACAAACCCAGAGCTTGAAAGAGGGGTTGGAGTAGCCATCTTCAATTTAAGAACAGGATAACAGGTTCTGTACCTTGGATTAGAAAGACATTTTAATGAATATTTATGTAGTAATTGGCATATTCATGAGGTAAGGTGGCCCTCTTTTCTATCCCAAATGACTAACCAGATCATCCTCTTAAGGTATTTTCTTGCATGAGCTCCACAAAAGGAGAGGGTGTCAAAACCACAAGGCAAGTGATAATATAATGGCATTGGGTCTTTTGAGGATGTTAGAGTACGTGTCTGGTTGCATGGCCTCTTGCCTTGGTTTCTGACATAGTACAAAGAATCTAATAACAGCATTAGCAGTGTTTGACTGTGAAGGGGCAGTCTGATCACCAAGAGGCATGGCTACCAACATTCAACTAGCTTTCCTTGATTATTTCATATCTAACTTGTTGTCCATGAGGAGGTCTTGGGTAGTGTGCTCCATGGAACAGGCAGAGCCATTTTCTTTAGAAGCCATCTTTTCCTACAGCTTACTCGGCTATGACTAGATGTATTAGAAGAATATGTAAAATGGCAGTAGTGTCTTCTGTGTACTCCTCCGGGTGGATGGGGTGTGCCTGTGAGTGTCACTCAGAATCTGCCAAGACCTACATTAACTTTGTTTTTTTTTTCCCCTAGGGCTCTGTCCTTCCTCTTATCTGGTCAGCTTGACAAGCTTTCTTATTTAACTTCCTCAGTGTTCATGACCTTGCTATTTTAGCCCTAACATTTTAACATTCATTTTAACCCTAACATTTTTTTCTACCATAACAATACCATTCATTGCCAATCTCTCTATATTTGACATAACATCCTTATGATTATTGGGTATAGCTTCTGGAATGTATTACTTAGCAGACCACTAGCTTCCACCAACTCTAAAGCTAAAAATGTTGTAAGAAAACATCAGTAACATATAGAAGAAAAATTCCAGTCTACTGTAACCCCTGGCCTGATGTGCCAATCAAAGGCTTTGGTAACAGCATTGATTTATGACTTTCTTTTTTATGGGACTATAGAAGTTCATGTTATCTCATTCACATCATTTGTGGGGAACAGAATGTATGTTCCTGCTCCACAGACATTCATACTTACTTGGCCCAGAATAAACTATTTCATACTTCTTTGTAATAAGAGCTGGCTTCTGTCTGAACAGAGAGACATGGTATGTTCCTTTTATCCTATACATATATAGAATATATGTATTTATATATATATATACATATATGTTATTAGTCTTTTTTTAAAGTCTCTTTGCTCATGCACAAACCATATCTTTCATATCAATGCTACAATCTCTTTTACAGCCTTCCCATATGTACTTACTACTTCAACACTGGCGTTACCAAAATTCCTTTTCTTCCCTAACTTGCTTTTTGGTCATGGTGTTTTTATTACAACCAATAGAAACCCTAACTGAGACAGTCACTTATCATAGAAAATGTTGATTTTTTTTTAATTTAAAAGTATTATTTTTAGAATGGGTTGATTATGTAGACTGGGATTTGTGCCTTGGCTTTTTTGTTGTTGTTGTTTTTCGAGACAGGGTTTCTCTGTGTAATAAGCCCTGACTGTCCTGGATTCACTGTGTAGACCAGGCTGGCCTCGAATTTACAGAGATCCACCTGCCTCTGCCCCCCGAGTGCTTGGATTAAAGGCATGCACCACTACACCCAACATGCCTTGGCTTTCTATTCTGTTCCATTGGCCTATAAATCATGTTTTATGCCAGTATCACACTGGCATGATTATTGGTTATTTTTAACATAATTTAAAATAAAAAATGGGATGCATGCTGTTTTGTTCTAGGTCAGGATTACTTCAACTATTAGATCTTTGACAAAGGGTTAAGCCAGTTTGTTGGGGCAACAATGGACTATTCAGAAAGTACTGCTGGAGTAATTTGATATAACATATCAAAGCCTGCAACTTGAAACAGACCTTACACCATTTATAACATTTAACTCAAAGTGGAGTTCAGGGTGGACCCAACCCAGAGCTGTGGTTCCTGCTTAGAATGGTAGGCTACATGAAAGCCTGGCTGAAGCAAGTCGTGTATGGTGAGAACATTTCTTTTGAGACAGAGTTTCACTATGCAACTCTGTTTCATTAAGAGTTCAGGATGATCAGAAACAATGAAATCATGCTATTTGCAGCCAAATGGATGGAACTAGAGAAGCTCATCCTGAGTGAGCTAACCCAGACTCAGAAGGATGCACATGGCATCTGATCACTTATAATCGGATTTTAGTCATATAGTAAATTTGGCTGTAGTACAGGATAGCTATACTACAGCCAATGCACCAAAGGAAACAGGAACATAGACTTTGTTACCTGTCAAAGAGACACTTTGCCCTAGTGGTGCTGCCTTGAATGCACCCAGTGTATGAGGAGGCTCTTGGCCCTCAATGACTGCTGAACTGGGGCAGGGGACTGATATGTAGGAACAGTCCACTCCAGAGGATTGGGATAAAAGGGACAGGGGGTAGAGGGTGAGAGGGCAGGATTGGGAGTGGTGGAAAGAGGGTATTGTGATGGAGATATAGCCTGAAATGATAAATAAACATGAAAAAAAAAGAGTTCAGGATGTAGACACCAAGGTGTAAAAATTCTCTCTACAGAGAATGACATGGCTTTGACAGTCACATATTATCTATTATGAACAAGAAATCATTTTGTCAAGTGATTTATAAGTTAATGATTATACTCTATTAATTTTAAATTCAGATGCACACTATGGGAAATTTGCAACTCTCTTTTCCCCTATAATTTTTTTTTCATACAAGAATCTGCTGAGAACACCCACTCCTCCAAAAGTAACAGCAATTCTAAGAGATATTCTCCAGATTCTATCAAAACACAAGTCAAACCTAGCAGTGCCAGCCAGGAAAGGATTTCTGAAAGGATCTGAGATGATGGTGTTGTATTAGAGACTTTTCCTGGGGGGGGGTATGCAACACACATACACATACATGTACACACACACACACACACACACACACACACAGAGAGAGAGAGAGAGAGAGAGAGAGAGAGAGAGAGAGAGAGAGAGAGAAACAAGTACTCAAAACAGACCATGACTTGCAGGCAGCTTGGCAGCTTGACAGGTTTGAAAGATCTCCTTTCAGCAGCTTAGCAGGTCTTTCTCCTCCCCTAGCAGTTGCTTACTGCCTGTATAACATTGGAGAGGGGGCCTCTTGAATCTTGAAAGTTTCATCTGTTCCAGATATGTGAAGTTCATTTACCCCTGAGTCTCAAAGTTCAGTGAGATTCTCTCCCAAGGAAACAAGGCAGAGTGACAGAGGGGGCACCCAGCATCTTCTGCTGGCTTCTGCAGAGACTAACAGAAACATCACACATGCCCCTCCTCTCATACACACCCATGAGAGAGAAACAGACAGAAACAGAAACAGAGACACAGAGAAAGAATAGAATCGAGGGGGGAAATAGCAGTGACTTATAGTAGGCACTAGTGTCTACTTAGCTGTTACTTGGAAATTTGCCCCAAGATTACTTTTTCAGATTTTTTTGTTTTGTTTTTTTCCAGACAGGGTTTCTCTGTATAACAGCTCTGGCTGTCCTGGACTCGCTTTGTAGACCAGGCTGGCCTCAAACTCACAGAGATCCACCTGCCTCTGCCTCCCAAGTTCTGGGGTTAAATGTGTACGCCACTACCGCCTGGGTACTTTTTCAGATTTACCCATCACACTCATCAAAGGAAACTGTATCTTTCCCTAGCCCAGAGAATGCATTCAAATAATTTTAGCCAATAATGCTACATTTTCCTTAGATATAACATAATCAAGGTGAATATGATCTGTAGCAAAGTCTAAGAACGCAGGTAAATCTTCGGTTAACAATTTTACTACTTTGAAAAGATATAGCTATCTAAAAATAGGCCATTTAGTCTCAGAATTAAAGACCAAGCTGCTTTAGGCTGTAAATGCAGTCTTTTAATTCACTTCTGTGTCTTTCCATTTTGTTGCACACATATGCAATATGTGAAGGTGCTAAAGCCATTTGGTGAGGATGAAGAAGTTTGCATACATGTCAAAACAGTGTCTTAGTTAGGTTTCTATTGCTGTGATAAAGATCATGACCAAATGAAACCTGGGGAAGAAAGTACTTATTTCATCTGCCACTTCCAAGTAATAGTCCATCACTGAAGAAAGTCAGGGCAGGATCTTGAAGGTAGGAACTGAAACAGAGTCTACTACTGAAGAACACTTCTTACTAGCTTACTTTTCATGGCTTGCTCAGTCTTCTTTCTCTGTTTTTTTAAATTTATTTATTCATTTATTCATTTTACACACTGATCGTATTCCTATCCCTCCTCTCCACCAGTTCCCACCCTCCTACCCGCTCCCTTTTTACCCTCTCCCCTTCTCCTCAGAAAAGGGGACTCTCTCTCCCCGCATCAACCCATCCCAGCTCTTGAAGTCACATCAGAACTAAGATCATCCTCTTCCAGTTAGGGCAGACAAGGCAGCCCAAACATGCAATAGAGTCTATGTCACGGACTGTCTCTGCATCACTTACTAGGTAATTACATGAAAACTGAGCTGCCCATCAGCTACATATGTGTACAGGGCCTAGGTCCAGACCATACATGCTCTTTAGTTGGTGCTTCAGTCTCTATAAGCCTCTAGGAGCTTAGGGTGTTGACTCAACAGAAGACTGTTGGTCTTCCTATGAAACTCTTGAACCCTCCAGGTCACTCTGTTCTCCCACTCTTCCACAAAACTCCTGGCCCTCCGCCTATTGTTTCACTGTGAGTCTCATCATCTGTTTCGATCCACTGCTGGGTGGTGCTTCTCAGAGGACAG
>CAJQZJ010035045.1:710019-750092 GCA_907164525.1 Lophiomys imhausi | reverse complement strand
CACTCTAGTTTTCTGCTTTCTAATACAAATATATCCTCACTCCAAACCAAACCATATTTAAACCCATCTCTCAGAAGTATGTTTTACTATTTAATTGAGAACGAACATTAGGATTTAGAGAGGCATGGCCCATTTTTGAAAGAAATTCACACTTAAATTCAATGATTTCACTAGTGCATAGAGAGAAAAAATGTATACACAACAAAATAACTTAGATGGATAAGGGGCTCACTTTTTAGTAGTTTATATACCACATCTGGAGAACATTAACTCAGATTTTGGGAACAAGGTAGCCTACTTTCTTGACTCCAGTATTTAAAAAGAAAGTTGAGTATAGTACCTAATAAAGAGTGTGCTTTTTCACACTTCTTTGTCTTTGTTGACACTCTCCTTTCTGCCTGCAATAGTAGTCATATCTTTCTTCTTGTGGCTAATTTTTATTCATCTGGTAAAATTCAGTTTGGCTAACCCTCCAGGAAACCTTCAGATTTCCCCACATAGACTTGAAATGCTTCTGTTTCATTCCTTCAACACTGTTTTTCTCATCCATAGCGGTTAAACACTTACAGTGAATTTATTTCTTCTCAAGAAAGAAAAATTTGTCTAATATTTCTTTATTCTCAGCTCTCAGTGTACTATCTGACATACAGAATTATGGGTCTTAAAGTAAACATACTTAATATTACATTCAGAATCCGACTAATTCTTCACTGAAAAATTCATTGAGAGTGGATGTTGTTGCCTCTACCTGTGATGCTGGCAGTCTGGAGGCTGGCACAGAAGGCTAAGTTTCAAGGCTAGCCTGGGGTATGCAAGAAGTCCCTGTTTCAGAAACAAACAAACAAACAAAACCCTTACAAATCATTCATGTAATTGTGACTGCAAAATGATTATTTGTTCTGCTGTAACCAAGATTTCTCCTCTTACCGCCACTGCCACCTTTTGTTTCTCACCCCCTCCCCCTTCCCTGCCTTCTCACTCCTTTGCTTTGCTTTGCTTCTTCCTTGGCCTGCCTGCAGAATAGAGAGGGAGGCCAGCCAGGCTGGAGAGGAAGTCAAGTATGTCATAGGAGGGGAGGAGGGACTGCTAGTTTGAAAGAGGAAAAACTCAAAATCAAGCACCAAAGCACACAGCAAGCAAGAGCAGGAAGAATAGAAAGGCATTCCTCAGTGGAGCTGAGCCCTCAGACCAGTGAGGCGGACGGGCACTGAAGCTTGCCTTGGCAGTACCTCAGTGGCTGGAGACTCAAGGTAACTATTCCATCAACCTCCTCATCTCTTCTTTTTCCAGTTTTTCCATTGTTTCTGGAATTCCGGGGCCTCTGTATTTCAGCTGGGGACAGACATGTCTGTTTTTTTCTCTATTGAGAGAGAAGATCTACCGTGAAACCTGTAGAAAGCAGTTTAGAGTTCCAAAAGCAGCCAAAGCTCTTTCTGAGGGGGGGGGATTCTGAAAAATTCAGATTGCTTTCCAGCATCCGGTTAATTTTTAAAGCATTTTGATTGGGTTTAATGCATCCGGCTGCTAACATTTTCTCTTATAAGCAGACAAAAAGTGACAGATACAAGCTAGTTGGAAGTGAAAAGGAATTTTGCTGAGGCAGAGAACTGTTTCTTAATTCTTACTTGAAGTTGTTTTCTCCCTTTGCTTACACTTTCAGCTTAGCTGTTAACTACTTTGATTTCTTGGATCTCAGAGTTGGAGCAGCATAAAAGGTGGGAATTACTTTTCTAATTTAAATGTGTGGATTTGTTCGTAGAAACAAGTGAATATTTAAAACACATTGTTATAAAAGAGGAGAGAGACAGAGAAAAGAAAGTAAAGGATTTCAGAAGAAAATGGAGGGCGGTAGGAAAGGGAGATTAGGATATAGGGATTTCAAGTTTAATACGACTGGAAACTGGTTATTTATAAAAGGTCTGGTTTTCTCAGAAATGTCTTTCTGCACATTTTCTGGCAGTCACATATCATCTTGATGAGGTTACACTATGGTGTACTTTGCTATAGCTTTTGTCTTTGGGAAACATGGATCTTGGTTATAAGTAGAATTATTCACAGCCAGAAAGAGAGAGTTACATTGGTTAGTTTCCTCACTGTCTTTGAAACGCTACAATATACAACTCAATTCTTCCCGGTTTGGTATACAGCTGCTTTTATGTGTCTTCTCTTCAGCCTGGTTTAAGCCATTTTTATTAAATGTCACCCCATTTACTTCCTTCTTGCAGGGACTCTTATTTCTTTGATTAACTGAGGACACTAACAGAACCATATCAGCTTTGGGTTAATTCATGAAAGAGAATAAATGAGTCATTTCAGGGTTTCTTAAAAGACTGCCCTCTGCCCCCCGCCCCACAGCCCCACAAAGAAGAAAACAACAACAACAAAAAAAGCATTTCAAAACCTGGCTGCTGGTTAGATTAAGAGAACTCTTTGTGTTTGGTTTTCCCCATGAGCAAAAACAGTTCAACAGAGAACACTGGGGCTGAAGAAAGGTAGAAAGAAGTTATACAAAAGATTTTTTTTTACATTACAAATACATACAAACAGATAACCACCTTTCTGTTTGGGAAGTATTCCTTCTTGACTTCATGTTATAACACACAGGGGGCTGTTTTGAACTAGATTCATTATTATTAAAGAAACTACTTCCATTTTCTTAAAAAAAAAAAAAAAGCAAAGCAAAGCAAAACAAAACCCAACCAACCAAAACCTACTCACATGTTGAGATTCCTAGCCATGAGGAATAATGTCACAAGTGGGTTTCCCTAGTAAAATTGGTATTTATGTTTAAAAGCATGTTTGAGAAAGGGACCAGTTGAAGTTACAGTGAAGCTCTGTTTTGACTTTTGTTCTGATTTCTTCTCCCAGGATAAAGACTCTGCCCTTTTGAAAGTAGCTAACATTGCTTTGTTAACATGAGTGGTAAAACAGACTACCCAGCTTGACTCCCGAGACTAGTGGTTCTCAACCTTCTTAATGCTGCAACCCTTTAATACTGTTATGAATCATAATGTAAATAGCTGATATGCAAGATATCTGATATGTAACCCCCAATGGGGTTGTGACTCACAGGTTGAGAAACACTGTCCTAGATTGTAACTCTTATTCATAAGATTTTGGATCATTGGCTTATAACTGAAGTTTTCAGGTCAGAAGTCTGGCTTCTGGCAGCCTCTGCCCGCCCCCAAGCTATACTGTCACCAATATGACAGAGGGACAAGTAATTGTGAAAGAGAGATTTATTCAGTGGATTCACACTGAGAAGAGAAGGAATTGGTATAAAGGGCAAGAGGCATGTATAATTAAGCAGCCCTAGTCAAGATGTGATCTGCTTGACCGTTTCAGCCCTGGTCCTGTAAAACTACCTAAAGAAATCCTTATTGTGTGGCGGGATCAATGTGCTGGTTCTTATTTTTGCTCCAAAGTATACTGTTATAAATTATTCCCCTTTCCTGCAGGATGGTCTATTCTGCCATTCCTGGATTCCAAGGTGATTCAAGAGGAAAGGTTAAAGAAAGTGATTTATCTGAATACTTTTGGCTAAAGCAAAGGAGGCAAAGCAGCCACAGAATGAAGGCAGAGACATCCAACTTTCACCTTGGTTTCTGTTAATCTGTGGGCCCAATGAGTATGCTTTTTAAGCAAGGTGGTTTCTAAGTGCCTATTTAAAGTTGTCTTATACAGAACTATATTTAAACAATAGGGAGAGAAATTACACTGCTAGTTATTTAAATTGTGCTGTAAAAATTATCTGTTTGTACAATGGGGAAAAAATCTTCAACTTTTGATAGTGTTTTTGGGAGAATAACACCTTTTGTATGCAGAAATCTATAAAATTGATTACATTTTTTTCACATATATGCATTCAAAATACTTCTATAAATGGGCTTCTACTCATCTACTCTGGGATTATGAAATCAATGGCATTATTATAACATGTGTTTGTTGGTGCTTTATTCACCATTGGATAGTTACTCCAAACTTGCTGCTTACCAGCCTCACAATGGTGCTGATCCAAAGAAGTATGATCAAGATTGTATTATATCTGAGGATATATTAACCACAGACAGCTACATAAATAAGCAATTTCAGAATGCTGTAGAGTGTCTCAATCCAACAGTTTCTAAATTGCAACAGTTACACAGAATATAAAGGGATGGGATTGAACGTTAAGATGGGATACTTCATTTAAGCACCATCTCAGTGGATTGCTGTGACACACTGAGTACCATAAATAACTCAGTGGAAAGCAAAACTTAACTCCTTTTTCTAAGATAGTCGTTCTCAACCTGTGGGTCATGACCCCTTGGGGTCCAACATTCCTTTCACAGGACTTGCCTAAGTCCATCTGCATACCAGATATTTCCATTACAACTCATAACAGTAGAAAAATTATAGTTATGAAGTAGCAAGGAAGTAATTTTGCAGTTAGTGTCACCACAACATGAGGAACTGTATTAAAGGGTTGCAGCATTAGGAACACTGAGTGAGAGTCACTAATGTAACTAACATCTGGTTATTATTACTTACCATCTGCTAAGTGCTTCCTATATAACAAATACTGTATTAAGTACTTATCTGACTCATATACAATTTCCTTCTCATCTTATTAATCAGCTTTTTTTCTAGATTAAAAAATTGAGGCTCAGAGAAGAAAATACACAGTTTGTTCAAAGTTACCTAGCTAATAACTGGTAGAGTCAGGATTCTAATTCAAGCCTGCCACTTTCTTTTATTATTTTATAAGAAGGGACAGATAGCTATTGAACTACTAGAAAAAATAAAAAGGACAAAACACACATAAAGAATCATACATTTTGGTCACATGGACATTTAAAAGTGAATGAGCTTGAGGAACAGGGTAAAGGTTCAGTGTGGCTAATGTCTCCATTCCTTCAAAGGTAAAGAGAACTGGAATTAACCAATAAAGAGCAAAGCAAGGGCAGCTAGCTTATAGAATTTTGGAGCCAACATTTTTGCCTTCAGTTTATTTTTTCATAGCTTTCAGATTCACTAATTTTTATTTTTGCCTTCATTTTTATTTTCTCATAGCTTTCAGATTCTTTTTTTAAAAAATCTAATCTATTTTATATTATTAACATATGTTCACTGTAAAAATAGTGACTTGCATTATGGGAATTTTCATATGCCTTATTTAATAGGAATTCATTTTCTTATCTTGACTTTGAGGATGCTTTGGTAGAGATAGCCAGGCTCAATTGGACATCTTAGTAGGATAGTTCTAAGTCTAATATAAACAGAGACTGAAAACAATAGTCCCTGTAAAGAAGTTAATAGGCTATGCACCTGCTTCTCTCTAGGAAATGGGGATTTCAACAGTGTTTACCTCATTGGATTGTATACATAATGGAGTTAACACAGGAAAAGAGATCCAGGAGAAGACTGGCATTCAGTATTTCATAAATGTTAGGTACATATACCTTTCATATGATCATTATACTAGATGAAAGTGTAGAAAAGCTTATGAGTGAAAAAGTAAATGAATGTTTGAACATTTCTCTTCTTTATTTGGAAACTAAGTTGTTTTTAGCAATATGACAGATGTCAGAAGGTTAAAATAATGCTTCTGAGGAGGGGAAAAGAAAAAGTCTGAGTAAAGGCATATAAACAAATAATAAATGAAAACAACAACAACAAAAAGAATACATCAAGGGCAGCCAACAGTGACTCACATATTTTTTTTTTCATACATGTAAGTATTAGCAGTTACAATCCAAAGGATGAAGCAGTTAGTAAAAAGCTCTGTGGTCATCTGCTTGACTTTAGATACCAGCATAACTACCTTTTAGTTTATGTTGGGCAAAGTTTTTGAATCTGTGTTTTAACAGTTTGTGGGTGATAAGAGTAACTACTTCATCTGCTAGGACCAATGCCCGGCACACAATTCCTACATAGTGTTAGCTGTTCTTATTGTTAAACAGGAGATGCAAGTAGCTTATAGTTTTGAGTTCCCAGGTAAGAGATTTGGATTTGATAAATAGTCAAATTGGAACCATTTAATAATAGTAAATGGAGAAGATGACACAGAAACTGGTCTGGGAGCTGAATTTAGAAAATCTTGTGTTGGGCACTAGGAAGATAGATGTGAATGTATAACAATCACACAGAGAGAGAGAGAGCAGTTGGGAAGGCATTACATTAGTGCACAATATAAAATATGTGTCAGTAGCAATACTGTGTATCTAAGAGATAACACAAACGAATTTCCAGGTTAGTTACAAAAAAAGGGTAAGAAGGAGAGATAAGTCAATAAGATGACTCAGGATTTAGAATTTCGATATAGATGACATAAAATTGTGGTTCTTCTAACAGGAATATAAAATGGGACCTATTTGAGCTGGAAATACGAAGACAAATAATGATTTCCATTTTTAAAACACACTTTCACATACATAAAGGTGGTTTTCAACCTGCTAGAATCAAGGTGCTGGCAAAGTAGTATGCAAGGAGCTGCCAATATGGAGCTGAAGGTTAGAAGACAGGAAGAGGCCCGTTTTCTAAATCATAGACAACATGTGCAAGGATATGCACTAGAGCAGGCATTTAAAAACAACTTAGGCTGCAGCCATTGGGAGTGGTTGGGAAAATGTGGTGGATGAACATATCAGAGTGTTATCAACAAATGATATGCAAATAATATAGTACTAAGAGTGAAAATAGGGAGGAAATATATAATAGCCTATATATTGTAAACCATAAAAATTAATTTTGTGAGAATACATACAAATGAAAAGATGCACACTAAATGTACCGACATAGCTATCTGTGTTGGGGTCATGGACAGGAATGTGAATGAGCTTAGAGGATAATGTAGAAAACCAAAAACATGGCAGAAAGGGAGTCTTGCATAAACTGTGATAACCTGCCATGAAATGAGAAATACTCTTCTGACACTTCGGCATTTGGGATTGCGGTTTTGCTCAGTGGTAGAGCTCTTGCCTAGGGTGACAGAAGCCCTCAAAAATGAGGAAAAGACTTCAAAGCCATGAAGTAATTTTCTATGCTGCCATTCTCCAGTTAACATAGTTAATGAATAAATGGTTATGTTTTCGAATGAGTTTTCCTTTTTTTCTTTTTCAATCAATAAATGTGGTGTGTGTGTGTGTGTGTGTGTGTGTGTGTGTGTGTGTGTGTGTGTGTGTGTGTGTGGTGTGTGTGTGTGTGTGTGTGTATACCATGGTCAACATGTGGAGGTCAGGGGGCAAAATTCAGGACTCAGTTCTCTCTGCATATTGTTGAGATGGACTCTCTGTTGTTTCCAATGTTCTAGCACATGAATTTCTGGGAAATTCTCCTGTCCTCACCTTGTACGTCCCACCTCTGGGACTACAGGTATGTGGCACTGAATTCCCCCAGCCTTGGGTTTCTTGATATATAGAATGCATATATGTAGAAAACGAATGCTTATGAACAGACTCCCCTATACATTCTTGCTCAAAAGTAATGTTTTGATTTTGCAGGTCAACATGGCCACACCAGAAAAGTCAAGTTGTAGCAAACCAACTGAAGAGTGCAGCAATTTTCCAGAGATTATTGAACTCAATGTAGGTGGCCAGGTATATATAACTCGCTATCCTACTTTGATCAGCATTCCTTGTTCCCTGCTCTGGGAAATGTTCAGTGTAAAGAAACCTTGCTCACTGACCCAGGACAACAAAGAGAGATTCTTTATAGATCGAGATGGTTTTCTCTTTCGTTATGTCCTAGACTACATGAGAGACCTACAAGTAGTGCTTCCAGATCACTTACCAGAGTGTGGCCGGCTCCACAGAGAAGCGGAATACTTTAAGTTGCCAGAACTGGCCAAGATGTTGGCTCTTAAAATGAACAAGCTCAACTCAATTGGCAATGACTCATGTCAGGTTGACCTAGAAGAGCTCTCACCCAGCATTGACACCTCATTTAATTTCTCTTCAGTGAATAGCATCCATACCAGTGGCCCTGATAATCCCATGGTTCTGACAGCTGCCACTGGTTCTGAGGTCAAGAAGGCCGGCTTCATCACTATTGGCTATCGAGGCTCCTATACTCTGGGCAGGGACAGCCAAACAGATGCCAAATTCCGCCGTGTGGCCAGAATCATGGTGTGTGGTAAGATCTCATTAGCCAAAGAAGTGTTCGGAGACACTCTGAATGAGAGCAGAGACCCAGATCGCCCACCTGAGAGATATACTTCTCGATACTACCTCAAATTCAATTTTCTGGAACAAGCCTTCGACAAACTAGCTGATGCTGGCTTCCACATGGTAGCATGCAACTCCACAGGCACCTGTACTGTCACGCATGACCAAACAGATGACAGGATCTGGACCTCTTATACTGAATATATTTTCTATCGTGAGTGACACTTAAAACTCACCCAGGAAATCCAAACACCCAAATAGTCTTCCTCCTCAGTTCCCATGCCAACTGTCTGTCTCCTTTAGAAACAGACATATTAATCACTCTAGGCTATTGAGTGTTCTGTATAATCTTGAACAATGCCACTACTCTCATCACAGCCATTTGAACCTTTGTTGGTTTTGTTCTTATACATCATTCCGGTCTATCTGTCTACTGACCTTTGGACTATGGAGTGGATGTCATTTGATGAAAGGTGTGCATCAGTAGAGGTATAGTAGAGGTATATTTCTGGAATGAATTAAATTAAATATAACCAAGAGATTAAATATACTGAGAAGCCATGGCTTCCAAGTTGTTTCTCAGCAACACACATTGAACCTGATTATGTACCTTGCTATTTGTATTCACCTACATAAAACCCTGTATTGCTGAACTAGAGATTACAGTAGGAAGTATGAATGTGCTGTGCAGATATTTTACCATGCTGAGCAGAAGAACTTGACAACAGTCCTCTTGGAGGTTCATAGAAAAGTCAACTAATTCCAAAATTATTAAGGACTATTGGTAGAAGCTAGGCAAACAATTGTATGACTATTATTTCTAAGAATAAAAGGCTTAGTATTGAATATGCTTTCGTATGAAAAAGATTGTAAGGAAATGTACCATAGCTATTATCTCAGTAATAAGCAGCTGTGCCATAAAAAAAAAACTGTCCTAAAATATCTTTCAGTAGAATTAAATGCAAGCATATATAGGGAAGAGAATGACAGGCAAAATTGCTTTGTGTGAGTATATACATGTATTAATTAGTTTAGTTTTCACTAGTCAAATAGTTGTACCTATCAATTGTTAATTTGTTTGTGTCTTTTTGACAGGGTGTGAGTATGTGTTTTGGTTTTTTGGAGGTGGGGATGGGAAGAGAAGAAACAGGGAAAGCAAGAAAAGAACTAAATAAAAAAAAAAAAAAACCCTGATATTCATCATGTGACTCCTTGCTGGTGACTCTTTAATCAAACAGGCTGAAAGCAAGCATTCATCCTCATATGAAGACATTGAGGATCTAAGACAAGTGACTGTTAGCCAAGCCAAGGGAGAGTTTGCTAGGGCTCATTTTAGAGGATCTTCATCTCGTTTGTGAAAAGCTTTGTAGCAATCAAGTAGTCTGATAGCCTTGCCTTTCCTTTTTTCTGCCCTTATTTTGCACCACAAGCTTTTCTTGTACTCATTTTCTTTTAAACCATTTTCTATTCAGGTCTTTTCAAATTTCAAAGAACTAAAGTACACATAAAGTGGCTAGAGAAAGAAAAAATGTGCATGTGTCAGTGGTGTGGCCATGTGAAACTTTTAGGCTCATGGTTTTGTTTTCTGTTGAGTCTAAAGGAAATGTAGTTGAATAAAGCCTCAGAGGGTCTATGGAGCTGTCAACAATTGTCTCTCTGAAGGGCCATATGATTTTCCTCTGGTCACCTCCAGAGCTCATTAATTCCATGTTTCCTCATGCACTATGCTTTCTTTCCCACAGTTTATAGCTAGTCTAAACAGTATGTCAGCCTTTCACTGATCATGAATTCACAGCCATCTTCTCCCTACTTAATTTTTTTTGTAGTTAATCTCATTTTCCAAATCCAAATCAACTATGGTCTAGGAAAGAAAGGCTGGGTAGTTAATCTCATTTTCCAAATCCAAATCAACTATGGTCTAGGAAAGAAAGGCTGGGTGGCCAGTAGCTCTATGGCTTGGACAGACAGTTATCCATATTACTACACGTATTATCACATAGTAGGCACAACCTTACATAGTGTAGCACTTCTGATACCCTCTGGTCACTAACTCCTTCAGAGGCCAGTTGAATATAGAAGTTAACACTCAGCCATTTTAGATGTTCTTAAAGAAATGTTCCCCAAACAGTTCATTTATTCACTGTTCTCATGGTTGTTATCATTTCTATACTCTCCCTATACAGTTTACTCTTTACATTAGCTTACTTTTACACAGATATATTTACTAGCTTTTGCCTCTCTGGCATGTTTCTAGTATCACCCAGGTCCCAATTGCTCCATCTACCCAAGTCGGGAAGAGGTCATTTGTTTAATGTGGTGAACATACTCCATCCATAGTCTCAAAAATTAAGGAGATATGTCCTGGTGATTTGCTATGTGATGCAGTTGTCTACACTTTGATCTTCCAGAAATATGGCTAACTTTTTTGTGTGTGTGTGTGTGTTTTGGTTTTGGTTTTTTAAGACAATGTTTCTCTGTGTAGCCTTGGCTGTGCTGGACTTGATTTGTAGACTAGGCTGGCTTTGAACTCACAGAGATCTGCCTGCCTCTGCCTCTTGAGTGCTGGGAATAAAGGCGTGTGCCACCACCCAGCTGGCTAACTAAAATCCTAACAGAGGATTTGTTATGCCACTTACAGCTACTTTTATTCTGTCATCCATTTATTATTCTTAGTTGGAAGTTATTTCTGACACATTATCATTTGCTCTTCACATTCCTTTCCTTTCACTCAGAAATAACTTAATGGAGAAAAGAACTATAAAATCTCTTACATTTGTTTGTGTTAACAAGTCATTAACACAGAAAAATTCATAGGCCAAATGAGAGGCAGCCAACTGACTATATGACTGAATATTTGAGCTCAGTCGCCTTGAGTCTTCAGTGAAAGAGATGTTCATGAATAAAGGCACTTAGAGTTGTATGTCTCTTGTTGGCAAAAAGAAACTGACTTTGTTTTGTTTTTGTTTTTTATAAAATAATCCTAATTGGTTAAAAGAATTCTGAAAGGATAGAAAACCAGGTCTGATGTTAAACAGCCATGAACAATATCCAGACTCATAATTACACTATACTGATAATCTACTCTGATTCTTGGGTGTTTGCATAGCACAGCCTTCACTATCTACACTAATGGAACTGTATCGAGGTGCTGCAGCCTCTAGAACTATTGTCTCTATTTTTTTTTCTATTAACTCCCACTCTCCATCACCAGAATGAAGTCCAGGCAAACTCTACTTCATCCTGTCATCATTTTGTCATTCAAGTGGAACAAGCCTGACTGGCAGAGTCTAGGACACTTGCAACTGCACAAAAACTTCAAGTGAAACTGTCACCAATAGCTGGCTAGGGGGTTTTCTGCTCCATCAATATAGGAATCCTTACAAAGTAAGTAGTGGTCCCCTTAAAAGTACCTGACCGAGTTCTCTCATGTTGACCCTTCTGAATCTCAGTAGTGGCTCTAAGCCTTGAATAGCACAGGTTTTGGATCTCAAGTTGTCAAAAGTCAGAAATGTCCTGCCCTAAAGATGTTGAACACAGAGGCTAGTTGTTGTAGGTTCAGTGTGCCATCACTCTATAGTTAGACTTATAGCTCCTGAATTTTAGGTGTCAGGACCACCTTCAGCTCCTTAACTCTAAGTGACTGTGTCCACCTCTTTTAGGGACCATGCTTTTCAGCTCTTACAGACTCAGCTCCCATCTTCAACTCTGCAGAGTCTCCTGCTGCCTCAATAGTACTGTGCTTCACAGATACAGCTTATCACACTGTCTACCTTTGGTTCCTCTATGGAACTCTTAGTTGTCTCTTGGCATGACAGTTCCAATCCTTGGGAATCAGGGTTCTTAGTTAAGGGTGACTCTCCGGAACTTTTCCATCACCTCTTCATCATCACTGCCACTGGCAGGACTGAAAGGCAAAGAATTTGGTAGACTCTTCATACAACCTGTCCAGCCTGCTCCATGGGTACAAAATACCACAAGCTGGTATATACGCTATTCAGTATATGGCAAGAAAGCTACACTCATAAAATCTCAACAACCTAAACGAGTTCAGCACAATGAAAACACCAGTTGTCATGCCAGAGTGGATTGGAGAAGTCTGACAAGGCCACCACTAGATAAAGAACCACAGGCAATTAATAGCTGCTAAGAAAGGCAGGACCAGTCTTCTTCAAGGACAGGCCCCCAATAGGTTATCTGATCCCAGGTAGTCAACTCACATACATATGACCAATACTAAGTGGACAGGAGGTTGTACTTCTTTATACACATGTGTATGTAAATAAATATATATGTCACAGTCATAACTAAAGAAGAAGACATTATGAATTTGAGAGGAGTTTGGAGGATGCAGGAGGAATTGGGGGAAAGGGAGGGGTAGAAAAGATGTAAATGCAGTACTTGTGTATGAAATCTCAAAAAAATAATAAAAAATATATAAACCCAGTCTATTTAGAAGTCATTACTGAGCCTAATATTGTAATACTGGAATTGTTGAGTTGGGATGGGTAGTGTACAACCTGTCAGAATAATATAAAAAAATATGTAGTAAACAACTTGATTTTAAAGAAGAAGAAGACAAGGCATTGTCGGTATCCTCTCTAAACTACCTTATTGGGTTCTTATACCTCTACCTCCCTTCAAAACTCTTATTCTACCCTAATCCCTTCAAAGCCCCCAACACTAGGCAGGAGAGAAAGAAGGTTAGAGGGGAAAGAGTGTGCAGACTTCTATAGGCTACTTTCTGCTGACTAGGGACATCAATTCCTTGGGGCAAGTCCAAACTTTGTCATCACAATATACAGCAGTCCAGCAAATCAGCAATCCAGCAATAGCAAACACAACAGCAAAGGCAGCAACAGCATGAAGCAGCAGCAGCAGCAGGGAAGCAGCTGCTGCCACAGGCCTTCTTAGGGCACTCCTATTTACATTCTCTCCAGAGTCCCCAGAATTAAACTATCTGCAGCTGGTAAAGATCATGTCCCTGTTAGTACACAAGGCAAATCATAATCACCTGCTGTGAAGCAACTTCTTATCCCACACCTGAGACTAAAATAAAAACATGGTCACATAACATAACTGGGTTTTTAAAGAAACCAAAACTCCCACTGCAAGGCACATCAGTACATAGACATTAATTTCATCATTTCCAGTCCTGCATGTGCATAGCTTCCAGCTTCATCAACTGCAGACCTTACCAATGGACCAATCACAAGCCTGGCCTTGGCACCATTCATAAGCTTTTTGCTGACTCATTGTGGAAGTGCGGCCCCTCCTTTCCCAAGTGAGGGACAGCATGGTAATATAGAGTTTATCAAGGCGTCTTTTGCCGGAATGGAGTGTTCTAAAACCAATACAAATTGCCTAGAAAAAGTTTTGACTAGAACAAGACTCCTAATTAGGAATCTTGACTGGAGCATCAGTCATGGCCACATACAGCTGTAGTTTCCTCTGACTGCCATGAACTACTTAAAGCAGCCAAGTTGCTATGATGACATCCAGTCTATTTCCAAAAGACTGACTGCGCTAATGTCAGCTTCCCAACCAAGACAACCAGAGACAATGGAATGGTCTGACTGCTGTCAATCAGAAGAACAAATCCCACCCCTCAGCTTACTGAAAGAAATCCAACCATTAAAAGAAACTTACAATAGCTGGGCATGGTGGTGGCACACGCTTTTAATCCATGCAATCAGGAGACACAGGCAATCTGATCTTTGTGAGGCCAGCCTGGTCTATTTAGTGAGTTCCAGGACAGCCAGAGCTGCATAGTCAGAACCTGTCTCAAACAAACATGCTTACAATAAAGACCCAACAGAAAATTAAATTCTTCACACTACTGAACACTGTTTATTTAGTTACCATCCAAATGTCCCTATAGAGGGTTTTGATTCCTCTGATCTGTCTCACTTTCATTTTAAAAATATTTCTTTTCTTTTTCTTTCTTTCTTTCTGTTTGGACAGGGCCTCACTGTGTAATCTTGGCTGGTCAGGAACTTGCTATGTAGACCAGGCTGGTTTCAAACTCACAGAGATCCACTTGCCTCTGCCTCACAAGTGTTGGGATTAAAGGTGTGTGATACCACACCTGGCTAGATTATTATTTTTAATTGGCATACAAAGTATTAAGTTCATTATGGCATTTTCAAGCATAATTTTTTTTTATTAATTATCCCCCTTTTCCCCATCCCCCTGCTCTTTCTTGTACCCCCTTTTACTCCCAGTAACCTCAGTTCTACTTCCATATTACATGTGTTCTATTGCTCTACCCATTTCCTCCTAAAATATCAAAATCTGCAAAAGAAGAAGAATGTTCAAGGGTTAAACAGCACTTAAAGTGACAAATGTTACCCTTAAAGCCTTAAGAGAAAGTTAACTGAAGTGGAAAAGGCCAAAGAAATCCACTTGCTATCTCATCTCTAGAGTGAAAACGTCTAATTTCACTGAGTAGATGAAACTGTTTCCCAGTTCTCTCTTCCTCTTTCCCTCCCTCCCTTCCCTCCCTCCCTCCCTCCTTCCTTCCTTCATTTCTTTCTTATGTATGTGTGTTACTATGGACTGAATCCAGGTTCTGACTTCCAAATTAGTTCTGAATTTTACCTTAGTTTTAATAAAGAGAAAAAGAAAAGAAGCTGAGGTGAAATTACTGTTACTTTACCAAAATAGCAGTTATATTTGAACAGAAATTCTGTAGGCATCACTGTTTTGTTTAAAGTTTGTGTCTCAAACATTTGTTAATGGAAATTTAAAAGTTTTATATATATACATATACATATATATATGTATATATTGGCTTTTCGAGACAGGATTTCTCTGTGCAGCCCTGGTTATCCTCGAACTCACTCCGTAGACCAGGCTAGCCTTGAACTCATATAGAGATCCACCTGCCTCTGCCGCCAGAGTGCTGGCATTAAAGGCATGCACCACCACACCCAGCAGTAATACATTTTTATTTGTTCTATAAAATACATAAAGCAATGGATGGGTTACTCCATTTATATACAGTGTCATATTTATTATTGTAGAATCCCTGAAAATTGTTGAGAATCATATGATTCTGTGAAACATGTTTTGGAATTGCTTTGAAGTCTAATGATAAATAGTCTAAAAGGACAAAAGTCCTAAATTAGAGAGGAAATGCATATTCAGTTTAATGAGAAGCATGTGAGGAAATATGAGTTTCACTTCCTTCAATTGGAGAGAACTTGGTGATTGAAGCAGCTGATGTATTACAATCTCAAGGACAAAAGAATCAGTTTTATAGACAATAGTTTGACCTAATGTGTATGTACCATTTATTTAATATCAATTCTTAAATGTTAGGTACAGTCCTGAGTTCTTTACTTGTGCTATTTCATTCAACCTCAGAAATACTCGGGAGAACCTGATACTAACATGCCACTTAGACTGAAGTACTGCTGGCATCGTATTATCTTTTTTAGAACTCCAATTTGGGACTCTATGCTTTTAACTATCATTTAATTTCAGTATTTACAAAATACCTCCTTATTGAATTCTGAGATGTCTAAATAGTTGAAAGATACACCTAAGATTTTGGCAGGGGAAATATGAAGACATAAATGTTATTATTGTTAAAACTGACTTGGAGAATACATCTTGCACATTTGGCCACAATGGCCATTTTAATTCTTCCTTCCAAAATTCAATGTTTGTGTCCAGATTTAGGTAGAATAACTAGTTCTGTGGTCCTCCCTCAATATCGGAAAACTGATTATGGCGCTTCATGGACAGACTATTTTGAGAAGGAAAACAAGTAGGCCACATAGTGACCATCTTTTCTCCAGGATCAAAACCTATATCCATTGGTTTCCCTATGAGGAGGTGAGAAGGTGCAATGGAATCCCTTCTAAAAGAAGATTTTTAAAACTGTTTTAAACATACCAGTAGGAATTCCAGTAGGAGGAAATATTGGTTACCTCTTATAACTATTAAACATATATTTTCATTTCCATTTCCCCAATGAGGAAATTGAGGTGAAGCATGGTCAAGATAGTTGTTGGTCATAGAATTTATATGAAAGAGGTAAGATGGCAAGCTAACTAATTCAAAAGTCACATTATTTTACACTGTACCATGAGGAAAATTAAATGAGTTTGAACTAGCGTGTATAGGATTCATGTGATTGATAGGTTCATCTGTGCATGAGAGAAAACCCAAATTAATGGTTTAGGTAAGATAGAAGTATCTCTTGCCTGTAAAAATGTAAAGTCAACTTCAACCTGGAATGCTGCTCAATTCTACAAAGAGTCTAAGAGCTGAGGCTTCTTTGTCTTGTGGCTCTACTACCATTGCAACGTTTTCTTCACCCTTCCTGGTACAAGATTACCACACCAGAACAAAAGTGCACAGGAATGTGAACAGTAATTCCTGGAAAGGAGCTGTGACTGATTAGCTGGTTCAATGATTGCAGGTAGTTTGGAATGTTACAAATTCAGAGTAAAACTATCTTGAGCCATCTTTATCCCCTTCAATAGCTAATTATTGCACTTCTCTACCTTATTAAACATCTTTGTGACTGTTAGGTAAATCTTTTGGGATATACAAAATAGCATTAGTTTCCACTAAGCAAAAGGCTGAGAATGCTATCAAATAGCATCTGAGGCGGTAGTTGAGCTTCCTGCTTTTCTGATGGCCCACCTATCAGATCTACAAGTGTGTTTGAAAATATATTGATTTATAGTGTCTTTGTTTTCTTATTTTAAAAACTGCATGAAACTGTTGCCAAGTTAAAAGATGAAATTTGAAGTCACTTGAATCTGTCTCCCAAGCCATAGTTATTCATATTTGACTGTGGAATAAACTACATCTTCTTCCCTTTGAGGCAAGAGTTCTGTCCTTACCTTGACGGGACGAAAGAAGAGGGGTCACTCTCTTGTTCTTTAAGAACAATGCTTTGAAGTCAGACCAGTGGCACATGTCTGTGCAAGGTAGAATCAGGAATCAAGGCTGGCTTGAACTATGTAGCCAGATGCCACCACAAAAGAGAACGAGAAACGGTCAATAATACACGATGTTGTTTTTCCACACATCATTACTGTTGCATATAATATGATCAAGAACCTTGTGTTCAAGGGGATCTTGGAAATACAATCTTTGCTTCCGAGTTAACCACACACTCAGTTAAAATGTCTACCTTTATAGAGGCACAGACTACTTGGTAAGAGAAGGGTAGAAGTCTTGGACACAACCTGAGAGCATGAATTCAACAAAATTGTATTTAGTCAAATGATTAATCACTTGTTTATTCTTTCAAAAACTCCTGCAAATTAACTGCAAAATTCCTAACAGCCCATTATCTAGAACAGGTCTTCTAATCACATCATATAACTTCCATAAATTTTTTGTTATTAACTCTAATCAGTAATAACACAATTTTGAATTTGATTGAACTTTATTTTTCTCACAAGACCATTCATTGCAAGCACCATGAGAGTAGATATCATTCATTACATAAAGGGATAATACATTTCCTCTCTAAATACATGAGTGTCATGCATCAGGACTGGGGTTATGTGATAAAAAATGCAAAATATTAATTATTTACACTTCTATGATTAGTAACACCTAACATTAGAGTTAACTTCTGTAGCAGTTAATATGTTGATAACAATATCTTTTCTCTGGGCTAAAAAAAAATTAAGGATTTGCTCTTTCTAGATAGGAAATACACAAACCATGCACTGATCAAACATACAGCTTACAGCTGCTCTACCAGCAAAGTAGAACAGCACCCGCAGATTAAAATCTAGCAGAACCATTAGACATAGTTAAAAACCAAATATCAAAATGTAAGCAACATTCTGGGGACGATATTAAATCTGATCTTAATATAACTTCACATGCCTCTGTTTTCAAAGGATAATTAAACTGTGACTCAAATTATTTCAGGATGTTTGAAAGTTTAAAAGAAGACATATGCCATATTTAAGATGGTATCAGAAGAAACTTATTAGCTATTAAAAGGCTTGCAATTGTCATTTACATCGCTTAATTCATTATAGCATAAAATCTATATTTGAGCCTAAAATATGATGCTATCTAGAAGATAAGCTCACAGAGTTTTATTATACTTATCCATATCATATCCAAATGTGAAAAGATTTGGACATTAATTTATAATGAGAAACTAGTTAGATAAAAACTATGCATTCTATCATGTTATTAAGATCTAAATGAAAAACAAGATTATAATAGAAGATTACAGGGCTTCAGAATTTGGGCTCAAGATTTTCTGTGGCTAAAGTTTACTGACTTTGTATAGCTCAGATCTGACCTCTGTGAGTTAATATTATAGTGCCTTTCAAAGAACCCTCTTATTTCTTATTATTTTTGTTGTTTGTTTTTAGCTTGCAGTGTGGCCCCTGCTATTTCTGCCCCTGTCCCCAACCTGTTACATGATCTGAATCTTAGAGTCTAATTCATTTAAAAATGTTTTGATTTTTTTATGAATTCTTTGAGGATATCATATAATTATTTTGATGATATTCATTGCAGCTTGTCCCACTAATTCCTCCTACATATGCCCCCATCATATTATTCCCCCAACTTCATGTCCCCTTTTAAAAAATTCAGCAACCCATTGTCCTAGTCAGGGTTTCTATTGCTGTGATGAAACATCATGACCAAAAAGCAAGTGGGGGAGGAAAGGATTATTTGGCTTCCACTTCCACATTGTAGTCCATCATTGAGAGAAGCCAGGGCAGGAACTCAAATAGAGTAGGAACCTGGAGGTGGGAGATGATTCAGAGATGATGGAGGGATGCTGTTTACTGGCTTGCTCAACATGGCCTGCTCAGCCTGCTTTCTTACCACACCCAGGACCACCAGCCCAGGGCTGGCACCACCCACTGTGGACTGGGACCCTCCCCCACTAATCACAAAATAAGAAAATTCTCTGCAAGCTGGTCTGCAGCCAGGTCCTGTGGAGGCATTTTCTTAACTGAGGTTCTCTCCTGTCACATGGCTAGAGCTCGTGTCAACTTAGCATAAAACTAGCAAAACTATTAACTCTTCATTTGTGCTCTCCACATACTTCTGGGTGTGGGACCATCCACTAGGGAACAATGAACCTACCAGGAGCCACATCCTTAAAGAAAACAGACTCTTCTACCCTAGAAAGTATCAGTTAGAAGTGGGACTATCCGTGCTGGAGTTCACAGTATTCTCAAATATCTATTTGATTTGAATTTATAAGGCACAATGTTAAATTTGACTGAGAAAATAAGACTGGCCCAAGTGGGTGAAAAATCTTTACCAAAATGATTAGATTCTTTCATTCCAATGTTCAGGCTGAGAATGAGTCTAAGGCATGAAGAAATAAAGTGGCAAAGGTAGAAATGAATGGAGAGAAGAGTGGAGACAAGAAGGAAGAAATGGAGGAAATCTACATAGTTTATTCCTTGCTAAATTGTTTTAATGCATCACTCCATTTAATCTCCAAAAACATCTTCAGAGAGATTTTTTTCTTTTCTTTTTACAGATGGGGAAATGGAGAGTCTTACAAGGTCATAAAATGTAAGCATTTAAACTCTAGAGTCCTAAATTCTTCTGACCTCATAGCATACAGGTGTAGTTGATATTTAAGGGAAGAACAGTGGTGGTGCACACCTTTAATCCCAGTACTGTGGAGGAGAGACAAGCAGATATATCTATGAGTTCGAGGCCAGCCTGGTGTGCAGAGTGAGTTCTAGGACAGCCAGGGCTACACAGAGAATCCCTGTCTTGAAAACCATAAGAAAAATTCGAATACAAAATTCAAAGAGAGTTTCATACTGTGGTTAAGGCTGAAAATGATGGCAGGGCTTAATTCTTTCTCCCACTGGGTAAGTTTTTTATCTAAGAACTGGGTTATCTAGGTATGTATGACTAACTTCAAATTCTATGATTCATAAGGAAATTAGAATTGTGATAGTACAGCATGTACTATCACAGTATGACACCTTCTCAGTGTCATCTCTTGATGTGGAGGAACCTTAAAAATTGTAATGAATTTCAATTCAATTGCCAAATACAAAACTATGTCTATTTTCTCAGTTACTTTCTGGTAGGAAAGCTAGCAGGCTATTGTCTTGGGGTATAGAACAATTCACTATGAGACTTGTCAATGTGTCACAGAATGAAAAGACTGAAGTTAAAAGTAAACTTAGACATGATCTAACTCAACTTACTTTGCTTAGAAAAATGTGGTTTTTAGACAGGTAAAATTTGTGAACGCTACAGGTAAAGTTGGAACTACAGTCTAGTCTTCCAGTTCATCTAGTTCTATCTGTGCCCACTATCTATCACATTGTAAGTATTACATGATAATCATTTTAGAAAAAATGCTATTTGTAGTCCAGAATAAGTCAATGTTTAAAGCTATTGTTCCTTAGCAATTACATTTATGTTTTTATAAATACAACTAATTATCTCCTGCTCTTGCATAGGCTATGGCAGAGGACCTGAGTTTATTCCTAGCATCTACTTCAAGTGATCCACAATTACCTTTAACGCCATTTCCTGGGGGATCCAACACCACTGGCCTCCTCAAGTACTTGAAGTCACACGCACATACCCACACAATGGCATATATGCACATATAGATAATAAAAAAAGAATAAAAATAAAATTGAAAGAAGAATTTAGGAGTCTAATTGATTAGGTATAAAACAGCCTGTTTGAACTATAAAAACCCTTTTCCCAATTTTTAAGTACATCTTTTGATTTCAAGAACACATTTACGTTGATGGGAAAATTAAGTGTAGAGCATAAAGTTCCCATTTGTCCTTTGTGTCTGCATATGGCTCTGTCTGTCATCATCATACTACACCAGCAAAATGTACTTGCTATAATAAAAAAACTAGCCTTGATTCATCAGTATTGTTCAAAGTCCATAGATCACACTAGAGGTAAGGTGTTTTCTATGGGTTTTGAGAGATGTATAATCTGTAACAATAGTCTCACATAAAGTAGTTATACTGCCATAAAAACCTCATGCTCCAGGTATTCATGTCTCCTCCTCCCTAACACCTTGGAAACCATCACTAAAAAAATACCACTGTGGTGCTTATTTTTTACAGATTGTTAAGTAATTGGAATCAAGCAATAAAAAGCCTTTTCATATTTGCTTCTTTCCTCTAGCACTATGCATTTACAGTCCCTCTGCATCTTTTTACAGCCTGACAGTTCATTTCTTTGTGACATTCTCCATGTTGTGATGAGGATACTCAATAATTATATGAGCCAGGCAGTAGAAAAATTCAGCTCTTCCTTCCTTTAATGTTTCAGCCCTACCTTTCAAATCATTCGAAGAATGTCTTGCTTATGTAAGAATATTTCAAACTCAACGTTTTCAAGTCTGAGTTTTCACACTTTGCAACACTAAAGGTCTCTCTTCCCGCAAGCCAGGAATGTTACTTTGAATTTCCTGATTCTGTTACTGACATAGTTCTCCCAAAGTTCTCTTTAGCTTTTCTGCTACCCTAATCAACTGTTGGTTTAACTGACTAGTGTTTGCTGTTCATGTCTGTTGAAATGCCTCTCTTTGTTTCTTTCTTCCCATCATCACTGCAGATATTTGAATATGCACTTTGGTGTGGATAGTTATAACAGCACAGCTACTGCTTTTCCTATTTCTTGTTTGGTCCTCCAATCTTTTGCCCTTTAACTCATCTTCCAGCTGTTCTAAGAAGAGTGTTCCTGAAATCTCACTCTCCTGCGTCATCTTCCTGTTCAAAACTTTTTTTCAATATAGAAGCTGTTTTATATTGTTCCATCGGGTACAGGCACATTTGGTTTTTTCATATTCTTATTGCTATATGGCCTTTATTATATTACTATTTCTACTCTGGTTCTTTCATTTAATTTAGTAATTATATTTATTATAATAAATAATCAAGAAGCGTTCAAATCTCTACAGCATTCTTGTGCCTAGCACAGAGCAGGCTATAAATTTCCTCAGATTAGTAATTTCTTGATTCACAGATCAAGGAAATAGTCAGGGAAAGAAGAATCTACTACCACTTAGTAAAGCTATTCACATTTACCATGGTAAAATAATCATAAAATATTTATCATTTTCACCATTCATAAAAGTACAATTCAGTGGCATTAACTGCATTTACAATGCTGTGTAGCCACCATTATTATCTGTAACAAAACATTTTCATTAGACTCAGCAAAAACCCCATGCCCCATTGAACAATAATACCTCTTCCTCTATATTCTTCCCTCAGTCTTACACACTGTCTACATGTGATTGCCTATTTTACGTGGCCCCCATAAGTACAATCATATAATTAAAATTTCCTGGAATACATGTATTGCTGATACATGTCTCAAAAACATTTCAGCAGTTTACAAAAAAGAAAAACATGAAACTATCATGTAAAACAGAGCAATCCATGCCTATGTTTACATCCAAAAGAATTGAGGTGCAGACTCAAACATCTGTACAGCAATGTTTCACTCACATTCATGACTTTCTGTTCATTTTTCAATGCATAATAATTTATAATAATTTATTACTATAAACATTCTAATAGGTGTGAAGAGGTATTTCGTTGTGGTTCTTATTTGCAATTCCTAAATGACTGGTGACACTAACTATGTCTCCACATGCTTCTCATCTATCTGTATATCTTAGTTTTCTTTTTAAACTGCATGCTTCCTACTCCTAGAGGCATTGCAGATGTAGTTGCTGAGCCACATGTGCATCAGTAGGTAGCAGAGAAGAGAGAGGCTATGTCTACATTCAATGTTCTGACCTATAAACATCTGAATGAATAGTAGCTTAACATTCTCTGAAAAAAAGCAAGCCTGAGACTACCACCAGTTTGGAGCCAGGGAGCCTGGACAGGGAGCTAACCAATGACAACCACCAGTCCAGTACCAGGCAAGCACCAGATGGGCTCCCAGGACAGGAAACAAGTCAGAGACTAGAAGAACCCTGCCTGACATCATGGACCCTAGGCAGATGGCCACTCAGGAGGGCTGGACAAGAAACAAGCCATAAACAACCACTAGACTGGTACCATGGGTCCTGGACAGGGAGCTAGCCTGAAATGAACAGCAGTCTGGTGCCATACAGGCCTGTGGTTCAGAGCATACTGTAGATGACCTCTGCCAGGACCATAAAACACAACGCAGAAGTGGAGCATCATACTCCTGAAGCCACTCCTGAGACAAGCCCAGATAGCCCACTAGCCCAGGAGACCCTGGACACCATTAAGTGGAGCAAGTAAGTGATAGAGAAATGGAAGAGAAAGAGAAACAGAAGGATGTGGGCACAATGAAGAGAGGCAGAACTGGAGATTAAGGGTAGTGAGGAATAACCTGATGTGAATAGCTGGTGATACTACCTAGGACCATGGTGGGGTCCTGGCCTCTGCTGCTAACAGAGGCCATATCTGGGTCCATGGTCTTGCAGTAGCAGGGATCTGTTACCACCAAAAGTCATATGGACATCCCTGGTCTGGGCTGCCACCTGGGGACATGTTGATGTCTGAAGGCTGTGCAGAACTGGCTCATCCCCTATCTGGGCATCATGGGAGAGCTGGGCCTAGAGGAATGAGAGCAGGAAAGCTGTCTCTGCCTAACCAGCTGCAGTACTTGGCAGAGCAGGCCCTATATATTTCAGAAGTTGTGAGTGGGCTGGCCCCAAGGATGTGAGCTTGGAGGAGCTGGCCCTACCACTCGTCTCCCTGTGGTGGCATGGATGAGGCAGAGATACTCTCTTCTCCCTCACCCCTCATCACTGGGTAGTAGGTGGGAGACCTGTCCTGAGGTGTTGAGAGCAGGAGAGCTGTCCCTGCTCCTCACATACTGCAACACTTGGGAGAACAGGCCCTGCATCCCATCTTGGCAGCACAGTAGAGCTAACTCTGGATGTGGGGGGCTGAAAGTGAACCAGCACCAAAGGTGTGAGCCCAGGAGAGCTGGTCCTGACTCTTGCCCACTGAGTGGTGGCATTGGCAAGGGAGAGATATCCCGACCATTATCTTTTGCCCTTATCACAAGTAGCAGGCAGGAGAGTTGGCCCTGATGGGGTCATGAGAGGAGGAGAACTAGTCCAGCTCCTTACCTGCTGCAGCACTCAGGAGAGCAGGCCCTGCACCTTACCTGGGTAGCACAGTAGAACTAACCCTAGATGTGGAGGTTGCAGGCCCAGAACCAGGGCTTTCAGTTGGCCCACCCAACATATACCCCATGGAGGAACTACTGGGGTACATTAAGAGGCCTGTTCCACAGACCCAAAACTACAGGATCTCCATGACACAGGACAACAACAGGATATCTGAGAGGAGTCCAAGCGAGGTTCCAGTATTGACAGAGTAGCAGAAGCCAGAGGTGTCATACAAGATCAAAGAATCATTATAATGAATATTCACAAGCAAAATAGTGTGGACAAAAGGGAATATTGTGGGACACACTACAGCTTCCATATATATAATTTGGAGAGGTTGCAAGGGTGGAATGTGGGTCTGAAGGGAGGTGGGAGATGAGAGGGAACAAGACCTATGATGTGAAATTCATAAAATAAGAAAAGAATAAAAAGATAACAAAATAAAATGCAAGATTTTATTATGTGAAAATTTTATACATGTATACAATCTATTTTCATCATATCTGTACCAACTATTCACAGAGCCCCTTCTATGTCCTACTCCCACCTTCATGTCTTCATCCGCCCATTGAGTCCAATTAGTGCTTCCTATATATGCGCAGTTGTAGAGTCTTGCACTTAAGCACAAGGATCTTCTATTCATTCTTTTAAGGGAAATGTCTACTTCATTTTTGAACTGAGGTTTTAGTAGTTTTTCAAGTATGAGCATTGTTATATATTCTACATATTAATCCTCTATTGGATATATATATATATTTATAAAATAATTTCTCCCCTTTAGTGTTTTTGTTGTTGTTCTCTTAAAGCATCTTTGGATGCATAAAAGTTACTAATTTTTAATGAAGTTACGTGTGTGTGTGTGTGTGTGTATGTATGTGTGTGTGTCTGTGTGTCTGTGTGTGTGTACGTATGTGTGTGTATGTGTGTATGTGTGTGTATGTGTGTATGTGTGTGTGTATGTATATGTGTGTGTGTGTCTGTGCGTCTCTGTGTGTATGTGTGTGTCTGTGTGTGTGTCTGTGTGTGTGTGTGTCAGTGTGTGTGTCTGTGTGTGTGTCTGTGTGTGTCTGTGTGTGTGTCTGTGTCTGTGTGTGTGTCTGTGTGTGTCTGTGTGTCTGTGTGTGTGTATGTGTGTGTATGTGTGTGTATGTATATGTGTGTGTGTTTGTGTCTGTGTGTGTCTGTCTGTAGGTGTGTGTCTGTGTGTCTCTGTGTGTGTGTCTGTGTCTGTGTGTATGTGTGTGTCTGTGTGTGTGTCTGTGTGTGTGTGTCTGTGTCTGTGTGTGTGTGTGTCTGTGTGTCTGTGTGTGTGTCTGTGTGTGTGTGTCTGTGTCTGTGTGTATGTGTGTGTCTGTGTGTCTGTGTGTCTGTCTGTGTGTGTGTTTCCTGTTGTTGCTTGGGCTTATGGTATTGCAGTTCTTTAAAAAAACAAAACAAAACAAAGTATTTTTACTGTAATCTTCCCTTTCTTTATATGCTCACAATAGATTAGTTTGGCTCCAGAGACCTAAGGAAGGATAAAGGTCAAACCTTATTATGTGTTGAAGAGGCACTTCCTGGAGTAAAAAACATTGAAACTAAAAATAGAGAAGAAAGCCAATGAAACAGAATAGTAGAGACTCAGATCTAAAAGCTGGGAACACTCAAGATTAGTTTATTTTGGGAGGTCACAACATCATTCCACCCATTTACAGATGAAGTTAACAATGCCTGGCAAAGATGCCTTGAAGTCAAAAAACATAATTCAAATTTTACCTCTCTTTAAACCATTTTTCTCGGTAAAGAGCTAAGTGAATCACTCAGAGGCCACAAGGTTCTTATACTGGGAGATCAGGAAACTATGTGAAAACCTTTGACAATGTTCCAGGAAAATTTTAGTACTGGACTCCAGTATTATCTTACAGAATATAACTTTCTGATGAGACATGGTGCAATATTCTTCCTATTGCTTCTGTAATTGAATTTTAGATGTGACCACCCTCTTACATTAAAGACCTCACTCCAGTATCTCACCTAGATAATTTCTAATTGTCACTCTAAACTGCCCAGTCTTAACAATTGTAAGTCAGAAATTATTTTCCTTAACTAAAAGTCATACTTCCATCATTTTTTGTTGTTATCTGACCCAACACTTTCATTTCATCACTAAGAATTTCTATGTTCAATTTTCCTAATTATTGTTGATTTAATATGTACCTGTTCTACACTAGATTATTTCTAATATTTAATGCTTTAAAAATGCCTGAAACGTAAATAGATACTAGTATTTAAATATAAAAAAGTGATGTAATCAAAGTCACCGAATGGCAAGAAAAGGCTATGTGCTTTAAATCTGGATTTACCTAAACCAATTCATCACAACCTCTTCACTTTATTTTAGTGCCCATTACTTTGTATCTTCATTTCTATGTATTCCTGGAGAAACTATGAAATCAAATTAAATACTAGTATTTCACCGTCACTCTGGGACTGTGGTTTCCAGCCTGAGATGTAAGTAGTTTCTGAGTGTCATTTCCATTCTATTTCTCTCTCCATATATATATATCCCGAGACAAGTTTTCTCTGTGTATCCCTGGCTGTCCTGCAACTTGCTCTGTAGACCAGGATGGCCTTAAACTCAGAGATCTACCTGCGTCTCCCTCCCAAGTGCTGGGATTAAAGGTGTGCACCACCACTGCCTGGCATCCATTCTCACAACATTTTTAAACACCTGAACAAACAGAAAATAATTCTCTTTTAATCCATCAGACAATTAAATTAACAGTGTTTTCCCTAAATTTGGAGAATAGGCAAATTCAAATAACTACTATAATGAAAACCTCTGTGAGGAAACAAATACCTGAGCAAGGAAAGCTGAATTGTGAACAAGTCTGGGAAAGACTGTACTATGCTTGTGTGAGATCCACAATTAGTTTTAACTTCAGGAGGCTGACCAGGAAAGAACTGATTTGATTTCTACCAGGTGAAGGAAGCAATAGTCATTTGATACGTGTCAACAGCATTATTTTCACCTGAACAAGGCTCCAGGAAAAGCTTACACAAACCCTAGCAAACCTGGAAGAAGAAAAATGCAATTTCTTGTTCATGCAACTGTGTGTGAGGGGGTGGGGGTAGTTGCCAAGGTGACAGCCAGTACCACGTCACTAAATGATTGAGAAATGAAACAAAGAATTTGGATGGGTGTTAAAGGTCCTGAAGACTGAGTTAAACTTCAAGATTGTGAAATGGTATGGATAAAGAGCCAGAACTATTGGGGGTACATTTACTACCCTTAATAAACCTTTGTTACTAGTATTCATGTTTGTTCTAACATCTCTGTGTCTATTAGGTGAAATTTTTGGCATATATTGTTCTGTTTAGCAGACCAGTAGCTTCTACCAACTCTAAACCTTAGGATGTTTTAAAATAAAATCTTAAACTTATAGAAGAGGGATCTTCACTCTGCTATAATCAATACATCCAATGTTATCATTTAGGTAAACATATTCAACTTAATTTATTCTGTGACTATAGAAGTTCACATAGCCTGTTCTATAGTGGAAGATACCATTTCAGGGTAACATACATCTATATTCTAGGAACATGGTCATTTTATGTATATGGCCCCAAATATACTGTCTCACAACTGTTTCATAGTAACAGCTGTGGTTTACACTCACAAACCTAATAATAAGACTACTGAATACTTCTCCTATACATGTCTATATAGTCATTACATCAACAAAACTCCAGTATTATAACAATGAAATACAACTGAAACAACTGCATATTTTGGACCTTATTTAAAAAGCCTGCCGCATAGTCTTAGATCATATCAAAATACAATTGTTTCAGGAAGCTCTGCCACAAAGGCCCACTAAAATTGTAAAATCACTTTAAAATTACATATAGGAAAAACAGATTATAGGAACATTACTTTTCCTTTCTTTTACATTAATTTCTATGTCACTTGAATCATGTCAGAAAAAAACAATGAAAATATTTTAAGCCTGTTTAAAAGAAATTTACATATAACAATAACGTTCACAAGACATGTTCCATGTTCTTGGTATTGTGTTTACATATATTACCAGTTGATTGAATAAAAAAAACTATTAAATAAGCTTAATATTATTTTCTTTGTAAAATAATTGAGGAAATTGAAATACAAAGAGATTAATCAGTTTCCTCAAATATACATAGCTAATAGTTTTCAAGCATTTATATTCTATGTTATCAACAGGAAGTATTATACTGTGTGTGTGTATGTGTGTTAGGCAGAAATAATTTTTACCAAATGACGATATATATTTAGAGGAGGAGAAGGGAGATAGAAAAGTATTTGATTTACATATTTCATTCTGTTCCTGGTACTTGGGGTAGAAAAACAAGGTGTACTAGTCAGAGTTATCTAAAAGAACAGAACTGAAAGAAGGAACAAAAAAACACTGAAGGGACTCTAGCCAGCTGGAGCATGGCCAGCATGGCTCTGGCAGGCCTTGGCCTTCTCTCCCCCATTCCCTCTGCCTTGCTAAAAACCATAGATTACATTCCTGAGGCTAGCCACCAAGGTCTTTTACCTTATTTGGTCATTTCCTCCTTCTGAGGCTTACTACCAAGATCCAGCTATCAAAGTGTTGAAGCCCAGCAATCAGAAGCCCCCTTTGGCTCAGCTAATTAGCATTCACATTTAAAATTAAACACCTCATCCTAACACGAGGTTTCCTCTTGTACCCTCATAACACTACTATTTTCGTATGTCTGTCTTGTCTGCCTCCTCTCTACCCAGAGGAAGTCCTTTGTCCCCCTGGAACAAATACCTGTCCTCCTCCCTTGTTCCCCTCCCTCATCCTCTTATCCCCTGTCTTTGTCTCTTATTCCCTATCTTCCCTCTAGGGAAAATAAATCTCCTTTGTGCTGAGAACTTGGTCTTGAGGAGATATCAGTCCGTTTAAACTCCAGGTGTGTGTGTGTGTGTGTGTGTGTGTGTGTGTGTGTGTGTGTGTGTGTGTGAATTAAAAGAGGATTTACTAGAATGGCATATAGGCTGTGGTCTCAGTAGTTAAAGAATGGTTGTTACAGGAATAAAACTAATCATTATGCTGCTAATAATTTCCCAATTGTAGCCAATTTCTGCAAAGAGCTCCTACTAAGCCATTCATTTTTTTCCTTTTATTGAAAATAGTTTTTCTCACATAATATTACCTGATTACAATTTCTCCTCCTTCTACTCCTCCCAGTTCCTCCTTGCCACATTGCCCTTCTGTATCCACTCCCTCTCTCTCTTTCATTAGGAAATAAACAGGTTTCTAAGGGATGAAAATAAAAAATTTAAATAAAATATAATAAGATAAAATAAAAGTAGCACATTAGAATAGGACAAAACAATCAGAAGGAAAAGAGCCCAATAAAAGGCACAAGAAACAGATATAGACTCAGACATCCATTTGTTCACACACTTAGGAATGCCATAAAAACACTAAACTAGAAGCCATGATATATACACAAAGTATCTGCAAGGTGGAAAACAAATCATGCTTGTCCGTGTGTGTGTGCGTGTGTGTGTGTGTGCGTGCGTGCGTGCGTGCGTGTGTGTGTGTGTGTGTGTGTAAAATAAAATAAAAGGGAGCAGCAACATGGTGGCCCCTGGAGCTAGTGACCGTCTGGGTGCTAAGAATGGAAATGTCATGTTTGCTTAGTACACTCATCAACCTGTCATGGAGGAAACTGACCGCTGCTCAACCACAATTTATGGGAGTGTTTTTGAATGAGCTGGAAGATGAGGCCAAACCTGCCCAAGCCCTCTTGAGAATGGGAGAGTATCAGAACCGTAACTGTACCGACCATCTTCAAACTGCTGGAGCTCCTCTGCATGTTGAATAACCTCACAGCATCACTGGCTTTCTAACTTCGGACTATAACTGAGACCAAGAAGTCAGCGACTGTGCATTAGGTCATTACCAAAGGGCAATTGCTCATTCACATGCAGTTTGTACAGTTACTCAGCCCTTCTTATTTCCTTGTTTGGAGCAACCTTGGCTTTCCCAAATTTTTTTGGTTTACCCCTTCACCTCTCAGAGACTCAACTGTTAAGCGGGGAAGGTGTAGCCTATCTGCAGATTTGGAACCTGAAGTGGATGAAATTCTTAGGGTCACTTATGTATAGTATCATATCATCTGCAAATAAAGATGCTTTGACTTTTTTCTTTCCCATTTGTATCTCTTTGATCTCCTTCAGCTGTCTTATTGCGCTAGCTAAGAATTTAAGTTCTGTTAGTGTAAGTTTATATGGCTGTGTTAGTTTCACTGTTTACCTCTTAACCCGGGCTATCATCTAAATAATTGAGACTATTGTATTATTTGTTAAACAGGCTTCATAACACAAAAACTGAGCAGATATTACTCTGTTCTTAACCCACTAAACTAATCTGGCTTCCTCCCTGTGTAACTCTCAGAGATACTTGCACTTTGTGGCTTTCCTGCTTCAGCTGAATCTCCTCCTTGTCCCTTCTGCCTCTGCCTCTTCTGAATCCCCCTACTTCCTTTCTTTAACTCCTCCTCCCCTGGAGAGGAAGTCCAGCCCTATTCGCTCCTCTGCTCAGTGATTGGCTGTAAGCTGCTTTTATTGGCATATCAAGGGACAATTGGGGAGCAGTGCTTACATAACATTGAGACATGAGCCCTTCAGAAAAAGGACTGGATCTAGATATGGGGGGGGGGATACAGAAATCAGCATTTAAATTACACAATAACCTTATGCATACAAGTTCTATCTTCAATAGGCACGGGCAGAGTGCACAGCCTTGTCTTGTTCCTGATTTTAGTGGAATTGCTTTCAGTTTCCATTTAAATTGATGTTGGGTATGGGCTTGCTGTAAACTGCCTTTTATTATGTTGATGTATGTGCCCCTTGTATCCCAAAATTATCCAAGACTTTTATCACAAAGGGATGTTGGAGTTTGTCAAAGTCATTTTCTGCATCTAATGAAATGATTATGTGGTTTTTTCTTTCAGTTTGTTTTTATTGTGGATTACATTTACTGATTTTTTTTTTTTGTATATGGAACTATCCCTGCATCTTCTGGGATGAAGCCTACTTGAACATGGTGGATGATCTTTTTGTAATGTTCTTGGATTAGATTTGCACGGATTTAATATTGAGTATTTTTGCATCTATGTTCATAAGGGAAATTGGTCTGTAGTTTGTAGAAGTAAATAATTCAATTATTTAGCAGCATTTAAATTATCATTAATTGATCACTAGTGTTAATCCTTAACCTGCCATTATAAATGAACACACTGACTGACACCTGATAGATATTTAACAGGCCTTCATCTGAGCAATCTTGGCCCATCTAAGGTAGCTCATTCTATACCCCAAATATGACCCCATATAATATACATACATCCCCTGGGATGTTTTTCTCCATGCTATGACCATGTTCCAGGCCACGTGGAATGAGGTTCTTTTCTCAAACCCACAGCGTGTGTCTCTCCTTCCTTCTCTCGTTTCTTCTTTTCTTCTGGAGGCTTCTACCCATGAACCTCTCAGAAGCCCTAGCACCTTAATCCCGCCTACCTCTGTCTTTGCCCAGACTCGGGGCCTCAGCATTTATTCAACCAATCAGAGACAATGGTTCAGAAGCAAAGTAACAGACAGCAAGCAGGCTGATTAATTAACATTTAGAATGCATCACATCACCCCATCAGTAGTTCTTTTTCTTTGTTATGTCTTTATATGGTTTGAGTATCAGGGTAATGTTGGCCTTGCAAAATGAATTTGGCAGTGTTCCTTCTGTTTCTGTTTTGTGGAACAATATGAGAATATATATATATATATATATATACATATAAATACACACACACACACACAAACTGGTTCTTTGAAAATCTGCCAGAATTCTGAGCTAAAACCATCTGGTCCTGGCCTTTTTTTTTTTTTTTTTTTGGTTGAGAGACTTTTAATGACTGCTTCTATTTCACTAGGGGTTATAGATCTGTGTAAATTGTTTATCTGGTCTTGATTTAACTTTGATAAGTTGCACCTACAGAGAAAACTATACATTTCTTTTAGATTTTCCAATTTAGTGGACTACAGGTTTTTAAAGTATGTTCTTATAGTTTTCAAGTTTTCCTTGGTTTCTGTTGTATGTTCCCCTTTTCATTTCTGATTTTATAAATGTGGATATTCTCTCCCACACTTTTAGTTAATTTAGATAAGGGTTTGTGAATCCTATTGATTTTCTCAAAGAAGCAACTCTGTATCATTGATTCTTTGTATTGTTTTTGATTGATTCCTGTTGTTCTATTGATTTTAGCTCTTGGTTTGATTATTGCTTGCCATATATTCCTTTTTGGTGTGATTTATTCTTTTGACTCTAGAGCCTTCAGGTGTGCTGTTAAGTTACTAGTATGAGTCATACTAGTAACTCTCCCCCACTTTCTTTTATAAAGATACTTAGTGCTATGAATTTCCCTCTTAGAACAGTCTTCATTGTGTCTGGAAAGTTTGGGTGTGTTTTATATTAGGGTTCTTTCAGTTCTAGAAAGTTTTAAATTGATTTTTCATTTATTTCATGACACGCCACCTCTTTTCATTCAGTAGTGAGATGCTCAGTTTCTATACGTTTGTCAGCTTTCGGTTATTATTGTAATTGTTGATATGTGCTTTAATATGTGGGAGTCAAATAGGATGCATGGTGTTATTTCTTTTAATATTTATTTATTACTTCAGGTTACATCTCCATCACAGTGTCCTCTTTCAATCCCTCCCAGTTCCACCCTCCCCCTATCTACCCCCATCCCTTCCATCCCACTCCTCTGGAGTGGAGTGTCCCTACATAACAGTCCTCACCCCAGTTCAGCAGTCATATGAGGGCCAAGAGCCTGCTCATACACTGGGGGCCTACAAGGCAGCACCATTAGGGAAAAGTCTCATGGACAGGTAAATAAGTCTATGTCCATGTTCCCTTTAGTGCATTGGTTGTAGTATAGTTATCCTGTACTATATGGCTAAAATATTACCATAAGTGAATAGATGACATGTGCATCCTTCTGAGTCTGGGTTAGCTCACTCAGGATGAGCTTCTCTAGTTCCTTCCATTTGGCCACAAATTGCATGATTTCATTGTTTCTGATAGCTGAGCAGTATTCCATTGTGTAGATGTACCACAGTTTTTTAATCCATTTTTCGGTTGAGGGACATCTGGGTTGTTTCCAGTTTCTAGCTATTACAAATAAGGCTGCTATAATCCAATCAAAAAATGGGGAATAGAGCTAAACAGAGAATTCACAAAGGAGGAATCCCTAATGGATGAGAGACACTTGAAGAAATGCTCAGCATCCTTAATCATCAGAGAAATGCAACTCAAGACGACTCTGAGATTCCATCTCACACCTGTCAGAATGGCTAAGATCAAAAGCTCAAATGACAGCACATGCTGGGGAGGGTGTGGAGAAAAGGGAACACTCCTCCATTGCTGGTGGGAGTGCAGGCTTGTGCAACCACTATGGAGGTCAGTCTGGCGATATCTTAGAAAACTTGGAATAGCTCTGCCTTGGGACCCAGCCATACCACTTCTGGGTATACAATTCCTTACCAAATCACAAGGAAGTTTCCTCATCTATTCATGGTGTTATTTTGATTTTATTGTATCTGGTGAGTTTTGCTATGTCTCAGTGTATGTGATCAATTTTGGATAAAGTTCCATGGGGTGCAGAGAAGAAGATATTCTTTTGTGTTTGGGTGAAATGTTCTATAAACATCTGTTAGGTCCATTTTGTTTATAATGTTAGTTAGCTCCTACATTTCTTTGTTTAGCTTGTTTGTTTGGTTTGGTTTTTTCTGGATGACTGACTTGCCAATTGGTGAGAGTGAGGTATTGAAGTTTTCCACTATCAATGTGTAAAGGTCAAACTGTGATTTAAAGTGTAGTAGTGTTTCTTTCACAAACTTGTGTGTCCCTGTGTTTGTTGCATAAATGTTAAAATTGCAATATTCTCTTGTTGGATTTTCCCCATTTTTCACCATCTCTTCTCTATCTGTAGTTTGAGGTCTATTTTGTTAGATATTAAAATGGATACTCCAGCTCACTGTTTAGGTCCATTTACTCAGAATATATTTCTTGATCCTTTTATCCTGAGGTGATGTCTATCCTTAATGTTGAGAAATATTTCATGGATGTGACAAGAAAGATGGATCCTATTTTCACATCCCTTCTGTTAGTCTGTTTTTATTTTTGTTTTTTTTTTAATTGAGGGAACTGAGACCATTGATGTTGAGAGATATCAATGACCAATGATTGTTAATTCCTGTCATTTTGTAGTTGTGGTATGTTTCTCTCTTTTTCTTCCTCTCTCTCTCTCTCTCTCTCTCTCTCTCTCTCTCTCTCTCTCTGTGTGTGTGTGTGTGTGTGTGTGTGTGAGTTTACCTTCTTTTGACTTGCTATTCTGGGATTATATATTCCTTGGACTTTCTTGATTGTACTTAATCTCCTTAGGCTATACTGTTCCTTATAGTGCTTTATGTAGTGCTCGATTTGTGGCTAGATACTCCTTAAATTTCTTTTTTTTTTCATAAAATACCTTATTTTCTCCATCTATGGTTATTTAAAGTTTTGTAGGTACAATATTTTGGCATTTGTGGTCTCTAAAAGTCTGTAGACCATCTGTCCAGGCCCTTGTGGCTTTTAGAGTGTTTATTGCGAAGTCAAGAGTAATTCTAGTAAGTCTGTTTTTATATGTTACTTTGTCTTTTTCCCTTGTAGCCTTTAATATTCTGTCTTTGTTCTGTACACTTAGTGTTTTGATAATTATGTGCCAAGAGGACTTTCTTATCTGGTGCGGTCTATTTGGTGTTCTGTAGCTTCTTGTACTTTGATAGGCATCTCCTTCTTTCGGGAAATGTTCTCTATGATTGTTGAAAATATTTTCTGGGCCTTTGACCTGGGTGTCTTCTTCCTCCTTAGCAATATATTATTTTTGGATTTTTTTCATATATCCCAGATTTCCTGGGTGTTTTGTGCCAGGAGTTTTTTAGATTTAACATTTTCTTTGAATTAGTTATTCATTTCTTCTAGTGTCTTCAGTACCTGAGATTCTCTCTTCCATCTTTTCTATTGTGTTAGTGAAGCTTACCTCTGAGGTTACTGTTCAAATTTCTAAATTTTTCATTTCCAGATTCTTCTCAGTTTGGCTCTTCTTTATTGATTCTGTCTCTACATTCAGGTCTTAAATGCTTTCTTTCATGTCCTTCCACTTTTTGTGTCTTCATAGATTTCTTTAAAGAATTTACTTGTTTCACCTCGAAAGACCTCTATCATATTCATAAAGGCTATTTTAAGGCCTTTTACTTGTGATCCAGCTATCTGGACTACTCGGAGCCTGCTGTAGAAGGTTTGCTAGGCTGTAGTAGAGATACATTATTGGTTGTGTATGTTGGGGGGGGTTAGGTTTTTTTGAGACAGGGTTTCTCTGTGTAACTCTGGCTGTCCTGGACTCACTTTGTAGACCAGGATGGCCTTGAACTCACAGAGATCCATCTGCCTCTGCCTCCTGAGTGCTAGGATTAAAGGCGTGCGCCATCACACCCAGCTTATTGGTTGTGTTTTTACACTAGCATCTGGGAATCTTGGCTGGGGAATATTGTAATTCTAGGTGCTGATAATCTGGTCTTGTCTTTGTTGGGTGGATGTTTTGTTGTCTAGTTTATGTTGCCATTCTCGGTTTGTAGGAGGGTGTGGTGGCTATGTGTTGCCTTGTAGGGAAATCTAGGATCCTGATAGGTGTGGCCACTGCAGTTTCCTGAGGAAATATTTTTCTCTCTCTTGGGAGCTGATACTTAGACTTTGGGATGTGCTAGAAGAGGGGGACTGAGGGAGTCCACAGGAAGGAGAAAAACAGGGTCTACCAGGATATGCTTGGCCTCATGAGAATGGGAACAGAGAATGAGAAGAGAGCATAACATGTGATCTACTACAGAGCTGAGGATGAGACTGACGAATTGGATACAGAGGAGAGGACAAAGACTGAAGCTCTGAAACTAGCCTACCTGCTTTGCTGGCCTACTTGCTTCTCTGGAAGGCTAAGAGGTGTGTTACCTGGAATTCCAGCTGGGGTTGGGGGCTCAGACCACAGGATGAGTGGTGAGGGAATTTGGAGGAGAAGACATTCATGATCCACTGGAGATAGGGGCAGAGATCACGGGGGGGGGGGGGGGCAGCAGTTGATCTGGTACAGAGCTGCAGGTGAGACTGAGGGGATTGGATTTGGAGGAGAGGAGAGAAAGGTGAAGATCTGAAGCTCACCTACCTGTTTCTCTGGCTAACTGAATCAATCATTCATTTTTTTTCTTTAAGATTTATTTATTTTTATGTATACATATGTGTGTCTGAATGAGTGTATGGCGCATGTGTGCTGGTGCCTGCTGAGGCCAGTGGAGAGCTTTGGATCTCTTGGAACTGGAGTTATAAGTGGAATTATAAGTTATAAGCCTCCTGAAGTGAGTGCAGAGAACCGAACTGAGTCCTCTACAAGAGTACCAAGTAATCTTAACCACTGGCCCTCGATTGGACCACTTTTCATATTTGCCTGTGGTTTGAAAACAATGAGATTATCTTGGTTTAAGTCTGAATCAGTGGCAATTTGCGGAATAAAAAATACCTTTAACAGTAAAGTCTATTCAAACATTAGTTTGTTGAATTATAGCCACATATTGATAATGTTCCTAGCAAACAAATCTTAATAGAAACCCTTTAAATATTGTTTTTGTTTGGAGAAAGAGAAAGAACATAAAATTGGATGGGTAGAGTGGTGAGGAGGATGAGGGAGAATTTGGGGTGAAGGGAAAAACATGATAAAATATATTGTATGAAAAAGTTAAAAAAAACCCACACTAATGCAGACTAGTGATCCAAGGAAGCTACGTCATTTTAACAAAGATCAAATTCTAGAATTGTGTATGTATCACTGATACTAAGACTTTTTGTTTGTTTGTTTTTATATAGAGTCTTTGTATGCAGCCCAAACTGACCTTGAAGTTACACACTCCTATCACATTTTCTAAAGGGTTAAGAATATATATGTGCAATCTTGTAACTAAGGCTAATTTTACAAAAAGTATAAAAAGGCAATTGGATTTTGGTTAACTTTAACAGTAAAAGAAAAATTTCTTACTTCCATCTCTTGAAAACCTTTGAACAAGCTTCATTTTTATTCTTACCCTGTAAGTTTGCTTTTCTTTATTATTTTTTTGTTGTTTTTTGCTTTTTCATTTTTTGGTTTTTCAAATCAGTTTCTCTGTGTAGTACCACTGACTGTCCTGGATTTTCTTTGTAGCCCAGGCTGGCCTCGAAGTCACAGAGATCCTCCTGCCTCTGCCTCCCAAGTGCTGAGACTTAAGGTATCCACCACCATGCCTGGCTGTATGTTTGCTTTTCATTCCCGATTAACTAATAATTGTCTTTTGAAAATTACTTACTTTTTTGCTGAACAAAACATGAACCAGGAAACGTACTTTGTTAACATACATCTTATCATTCTCTGTATACTTTACATACACGATCGTTTTAGTTGATAATTTCCAACAGTTTTATCCTAATTAGAATTTTAACTATATAACTTTAGTTTGTACTGAATAGTAGTTACTTAGCAATCGTGAACTCTGCATTTATATTCCTATAGGCTGACAGAACAGACAGAATGTATAGTCATCACAAGTTTAAAATACAGAGTTTTCCTAAAGAGAAGTAGGATGCAATAAAGAGAAAAGAGAGACATCACAGCCAGCAAGAAAAAAAAATACTTCAAGCTTGTGAACTTAGAGAAAAATCTGTACTCAGAACAAGGAGCCAGGAAGAACTTTCAGCCTAGGAAGAAACTTTAGAAAGAAACCTGGATTTAAAAACTGTGGTACATCTACACAATGAAATACTACTCAGCTATCAGAAACAATGAAATTATGCAATTTGCAGCCAAATGGATGGAACTAGAGAAGCTCATCCTGAGTGAGCTAACCCAGACTCAGAAAGATGCGCATGGTTTTGACGATTCTTACGTGTGAATTATTTTGTGTTATAAATGTAAGACATTACAAAACAAACAAACAAAAAAAAGAATTTCAACACTTTAAAAGTCCACTGGGTCTGGTGACACAGGCCTTTAATCCCACCACTCAGAAGGCAAAGGCAGGCAGATCTCTGTGAGTTCAAGGCTAGCCTGATCTATAGAAGGAGCTCTAGAACAGCTAGGAATATGCAGAGAAACCTTGTCTCAAATAAAATAAATAAAATAAAATCTAACATTTCTTTAAATTTACAAAGTCTCTTAACTGTAAACGAAATCAAAAGCAAGTTATATGCATTGTTATTCAAGTAAGGAAGAAACAGGGTGCAGTTACAATCAGATGAAAGCAAAAACAACACTCAAAAGTATAAATAAAACCCTATAGCTCATTTTCTGGCATCTTGAACTCACAATCTTCTGGACTCCAAAGGGCTTGAGCAGCTCCATTTCTCCATCTCTGCTCTCAGCAGCACATATAACTTGTACCATACACTTAGGTTTGCTCCACTCACAATACCTGCCACTGTCCTTGGTAGTGATCTCATGGTCTTTGCATCTTCAATATTCTAGAATCTCAGCTGCAACTGAGGCTTCCTGTTTATCTATGTTCCCAACTAACTTCTTCAGGGACTCTAACTGCTTTATGGTGCCAAGATTCATTTTCTATTCAAGATCCTTTCAGTCCTGCAGTTTCCATGTTGCCAAAATCAGCACCACATGGAAGAATCCTACACATTAACACATTTGGTTGCCAGCTTTAGATGTAGCCTTGGTTGCTCTGGTGCATAGTTTCTTTGTGCTGAGCCTGCGGAAATAATTCCCAGAAGATTTCAACTCAAAGATACTGTCTCTTATTAATCACAGATGACTTTTTTTTCAGCTCCAGCTAACCAGCATCCAATGTACTAGTAAAGCAAAGGTTTCATTTTCACAGATTTTTAAAAATTCAAACTATTACACAAATGAACCTGACAGAGTCTTTTCTTTCCTCTGAAACTCTACAAGTCAGACCTCCAATGTCTACATTTCTCTCAATATCATTATCATCCAAACTCTCATAGAACCACCTAGTAAGCTCTAATAACTTAATGGCTTTCCTGGCTTAATGTCCCATAACCTTATCTAAAACAACCTGACCAGGTCTATCACAGCAAGACCACCCTCCTTGTACCAGTTCCTATTCTAATTTGGATTTTGTCACTGTCATAAAACACTGACCAAAACCAACATGGGGGGGAGAGTTTGTTATAGATTACATGTTAAAGTCCATAATTGAGGAAAGCCAAGGAAGGAACCTAGGCAAGAAATTAAAGGTAGGAACTAATGCAGAGACTACTAAGGAACACTGCTACTGGCTCCTTCTTGCTTGCTCAGCTATCTTTCTTATAAAGCTGAGTCCCACCTGCCTATGAATGGCACAATCTATAGAGAGCTATACCTTCCAACACCAATTATCAATTAAGAAAATGCCCCACATACAGCCACAGCCAAGCAGATTGTGGCAATTCCTTAACTGATGTTACCAAATGACTGTAGTTTTGTGTCAGGTTGACAGCTGAAGTGAACCAAAACACTACTGAATATATTCTTTTAGGTTTTTGTCTTTCCTTTTCTTTGGCATTGGAGACACAAAATTTTACTTAAGCATTATTATTGGAAAGAGGCAAAACAAATATCCAAAGAAAATAGTGGCCAATAAAACTATGGTAATTGTGTTTTGCTCCACTTGCAACTTTTTTATTTTTTCTTATTTTATTTGTGTGTGTGTG
>CAJQZJ010035045.1:685304-710009 GCA_907164525.1 Lophiomys imhausi | reverse complement strand
CTATGAGGGTAAAAATACTTGCTCCTCAACCTTGATGACCTAAGTTTGACTCTTGGAACTCATGCAAAAATCCACATGTGGGTGAAAGTGTTCATTGTGCATGTGGAATGTTGGAAGTTTGATCCCTTGAACCTATTTAAAAAGGCAGATGAGGTGGCATGTATTGGTAATCCTAGGACTCACATAATAAGAAAGAAGTAAGGAATTGCAGAATTAGTGAAAAATTTGAAGACCAGTCATGAGTACGCAGAGTGCTGAGAGCAACAAGAGGGACCTTGGCTCAAAGCAAAGTGGAAGGAGAGAACCAACTCCTTAAAAATTCTCTGATTTTCACACATCCACAAATGTACCGCATGTCTTCTCTCTCTCTCTATCTCTATCTCTCTATCTCTCTATCTCTCTCTGGTGTGTGTGTGTGTGTCTCATAAATAATTTTAAAACAGAACTATTTTATACAAACTAGGGTAAGAAAAGGAACCCTCTGGAGGCAATGAGCTGCCATGAGGGAGAGTGGAATGAATCCAGGCAAAATACATATATGAAGATGCTGTGATAAAATCCATTATTTTGTATTCCTACTTGAAATGCTATTTTTCAGAAAGGAAAATCTAGGAAGTCTTACCAGTGAGGCTCGCTAAGCCACTGCTCTGTGAAAGAGGTTTGTGGGTTGTATAAGTGTGAATCTCACTAAGATTGTTTCTCTTACCTTCTTTACATGTTTCCAGACATATCATGTTTATCAATGTTTCAGGAACAGTTTCCTGAGGGGTGATTTCCTGTCTAGGAGCTGACAGGACTGTCTGAATTAACTATTTACAAGAGGACAGCAGTATACCTTTGGAATCTTATAACCTTTAGGGGATTTAGTGTGTCATGCTTCCACCCAGGGCCAAAAATATAACCAAGGCCCCATTCTTCTGACAAAAAAATGATATAGCACCAGACCTGAAAAAATAAAGAAAAATGAAGAACTCTATGAAATAGCCATGCGTTAACCAGGAAATACCCATCAACAAAGCCATGGTACTTCCACATTCTTCCATTTCATACGGTATTTTCAGTCCTTTGAAAAATTAGTACATATGAAATTTATTATGGAATTTTCTTACATTGCTTTTATTGGTCCTCTTTCTCCACTCTCTTCTTACAAACCCATCTTCCTCTGTCTTGTCCCTTTCCTCTCACCACTGCCTCTAATTCTGCTTTTTAAGCATTTTGTTAATCTCTTATTTTTCCTCTCTCCAGGTCTTCCTTCAGACTATTGTTTTTCCCTCTCAAGGCTTCTTTTCGTGTTTCAGGACCTACACACACACACACCTAGCATCAGTGTATGAAACAAAATGTGCAATGATGTATTTGTTTCTCCTTGTAATTTTGTTACATTTATATACTATACACATCTGAGGATCAGAAGACAACCACAAGACTTGGTTCTGTGTACTATGTGGGTCCCAGAGGTCAAACTCAGATTGTCAGACTTAAACAGAAAATTATTTTAGCCTTTAAGCAACATTCACAGGCCATTTGTTTATTTTTATCATTCTGAGATTCTTTGCTTAAAATTGTAATTTCCAGCCCTACTCATTTTTTTCTAAAAATGTCATGACATTTTCTTTATGGTGGAATAAAATTCCAATGTGTATATGTACCACATTATCTTTCAAAAAAGATAATGTGCTGATGGACAGACACTTAACCTGTTTCTATTCCTACTTATTATGAATAGTACAGCAATAAAAATAGACATAAACAAACATAAATTTATCTAGGGTAGAAATCCAAGAGTGATATAGCTTAGTTACCTGATAGCTGTCCTTTCAGATTTTTGAGAAAATGCCATACTGATTTTCCTGATAAGTGAACTAGTTGACATTCCCATAAGTGGTGATTGAAGGCCCCTCTCTCCCCACATCTTCACTAGCATGGCTTGCTGTTTTGGTGACGTTAGCCATTCTGACTCAGGTAAGATGGAATCTCAAAATAGTTTTGATTTATATTTTTCTGGTGGCTAAGGGTGTTGAATGCTTTTTTAAATTGTGGATTGACCATCTGTTTTTTTTTCTTTCTTTTACTTCTCTCCCTTTTTTTAAGAACTGTTTATTCAGTTCTTTTATCGATAGCAGATTTTAGGGGGTGTGATTTTTAGAGATTGTTGTGTGTTCTGGATACTAGCTTTGTCACTGAGGACAAGCTAACAAAGATCTTACCCTGTTCTATATGTTGCCTTTACATTCTGCCTAGTTCTCCTTGCTGTGTAGAAGCTTCTGAATTCTTCGTACTATAATTTGATATTTCATATGCTATTAAATTTATTTTTGGAAAGTTCTTAAGGATGCTTATATCTTGAAGAATTTTCCCTATGTATTCTAATATTTTCAGAATTTCAAGTCTTACATTAAAATCTTTGGTCTTTTAATTGATGTTTATCAACAGTAAGAACTATAAATCTAATTTAAGCATTGGGCATGTGAATATTCAGTTTTTTCAGCACCATTTGGAGAAACAGTTTTTTTTTTTCAATATATGTTTTTGTCAAAAATTAGGTTGTTGAGCTGGGCATGGTGGCACACGCCTTTAATCCCAGCACTCAGGAGGCACAGACAGGTGTATCTCTGTGAGTTCAAGGCCAGCCTGGTCTACAAAGTGAGTCCAGAACAGCTATAGATACACAGAGAAACCCTGTCTCAAAAACCAATATAATAATAATAATAATAATAATAATAATAATAATAATAATGTTGCTATAGCTGTGCATATTTATTTCTGGGCTATATATTCAGTTTCGTTGGTCTACATGTCTGCTAAGACAGTACTATGCTGTCATTATCACTATGGATCTGTGCTATACTTTGACATAAGGTATTATAATAGTTCCGACATTACTCATTCTGGTTAACTTTTGGCTATTAGTGCCTTTTGCATTTCCCTATAAATTTCTGGAATGTATTTTTCTCATTCTGGGAAGAATTTTATTAGACTCTTGATGGAGATTGTAGTGGTGGGTAAGACATGCTGTGTTACCTGAAAATGGAACATCTATGGCAGATGTTTCTGTGGTAACTGTATTCTTTGTGGTATGGAGTACCTTGGTGGGTCAGGTTTGACATGTGTGTATGGAGAAGCCCTGAAAATGGGTGCAAGACTAAAAAAAAAAAAAAGCATTGCAGTCTTTGAAAGTAATAAATACGTATAGAGTGTAGTCATAAGCAGATGGGGGCATCAGTGCTATGGCATACTTTTTCCTCCTTCCCAACTTTTATCTAGATTTCTTTGTTTTTATATAATGTCCATTTGGGGGGTATTGGAAACAATGAGCCCAAGGTGCAAGAATAAAAATATTTATCACACTAGAGTTGATACGAGATTTGTCACTAATTTTGTGAGTTTCAGATCATGTACCCCAATACCACTCATTTCCTTCTCCCCTCATACCCACCCTCAACCCTTAGAACCTCCCCTACAACAGAGAAAAATAATCTCGTTGTGGAGGCTGTAGTGTGTCACATTGTGTCCCACAGTACACCCTTTTGTCCACACCCCTTTGCTTGCAAATGTTCATTGCAATGACTCCTTGGTTTGGTAGGAGGCCTCTGGCTTCTGCTACTTTATCAATACTGCATCCTCACTGGGACTCCTCTCAGATATCCTGCTGTTGCCCTGTGTCATGGAGTCCCTGTAGTCTTGAATCTGTAGATCTGGTCCTTTTATGCACTCCAGAAGTTCATAAGCAGTTCATCAATGGAATAAATGTTGGGGTGGGCTAATTCAAAGCCCTGGATCTGGGTCTGAGAGGTATCTGACCTAGTCAGTTTGCCTGCTCTCCTGCTCTCCTGTCCCTTAGTGCCTGCTCACCAGCAACCCCCCACACCCAGGACCATCTCTACCCTGCTGCTCAGGTGAGATGCAGGGCCTGCTCTCCTGAGTGTTGCAGCCAGTGAGGGACATGGCCAGTTCCTTTACTCTCATGACCCCAGGGCCATCTCTCCTGCCTGCCATAGGTGGCAAGGGGCAATGGTGTGTGAAGAGGGCATCTCGCCCTCGCCCATGCTGCTACATGGAGACAAATTAGGGGACCAGTTCTCTTAAGCTCACATCCTTGGGACCAGCTCATCTGTGCCCCTGCCATCAAGGTCAGCTCTTGTTGATCAGAAAATTTGATAGCACCATTTGAACTTTCAAGGGATATTTACAAGTTAAGCTCCAATTACTTATAAAAGGCACTATTAGTCATTTTAGAAGTCACCATATGTCACTGTGTTAGGTTCCACCTGTGGTTCTCAAGCTGTGGGTTGTGACCCATTTGGAGGTTGCACATGCGATATCCTGAATGTCAGATATTTACATTATGACTCATTACAGTAGCAAAGTTACAGTTATGAAGTAGCAACAAAAATAATTTTAAGGAAGAGCATTAAAGGCCAAGATCCTACATTACATTTGTTTATTATGTCTCTTTAGGTTTTTCTTCCATGTGGCAGATCAACATTTTTAAGATACTTAAATATTTTAGCATGTTTGCTTTATTAATGCTTATATTTCATATTTATAACAGTCTACAGACCAAAATTGGTACTTTGTTAAGATTTCTAGTCAATTGGGAGTACTAAGGAAGATTTCTGTTTTTTAAAAAAAGAATGAAGGAGCAAGAGATTATTGAAAATTCGCCATGGCAACAACTCTTTCTCTTGCATTTGCTTTTAGAAGCTTTCAGAGGTATTCATGCATACCAAATAGGCAATAAATTTTTGTTGAAAGGGAAGACCCTAGTTTTGAACTCAACTGGAATATTCCTTTGGTTTCCAAGTTGAAGCAATGCCTATGCCTGCTACTGTGTTGATGATTTACTGAGAAAGTACTTCCGTTCCAGATATCTTTGCATTTGTATTTCAAGATGTGTCTTCAGACCAGCTCTCGCACACACAAGTATCAGAGTGTGCCTTTTGTGTCATAATTTATAAGATTAACCTTGGTACTTTTATGAATTGAGACAGATTCGTGAGAGAGGACCCTATTTTGCTCCAAGAAAAAAGCTAAAATTTGACTTGGCAATGGCTCAACTTGAAATCATTGTCCAGGAATCAAAACCAATTAGCTATGAGTAGTAAAAAGCCAGATTTGGTGGTGAACAGCATGATCTCATTACTTGGAAGGTAGAGGCAGAAGGACAAGGAGTTCAAGGTCTTCCTCCCAACCAGCCTGAGAAAACGAGACAAGAGACTACAAGCCCACACACCAAAAGAACATATGCTACCATAATTCAAAAACAGTATTTACAGAGACAAACTATAGCAATAGGTTTGGATTGCTTTTCTTTTCTTGTTCTTATTTTGTTTTTTTGACACAGGGTTTCTCTGTGTAACAGCCCTGACTGTCCTGAACTCACTCTGTAGACCAGGCTGGCTTTGAACTCACAGAGATCCACCTGCCTCTGCCTCCCAAGTGCTGTGATTAAGGGCATGTGCCACCACTGCCCTGCTTCTTTTCATTTTTGTTGGTTAGTTTTGGTATCTGACAATTTCACACATGTATATAACGTATTCCGATTACTTTGTCCCCATCTACCTTTTCTTGTTGCCTTCCCACTCTTATCAGCCTCCCTCATCTCTGTCTGTCAATCTCCAAGGTTCATGGCATCTGGTTTGGTTTTGAGATCCATTTAGTTTTACCAGGGCTGTCTGCATGACTGTTGGATTTGAACTATTCTTTGGAGTCTGGTGGGACAATCAGGGGGTACACTACTGAAGGCAATGATTCCTTCTGTACCTGAATATATCAATAGCAAATAGTTCAACAGTGAGACAGAACGCCCCCTAAGATGCTTCTCCATCCATTTCTGACTGTAGATGGATGTATTTTTCTACAGATCCAATGTAGCTATCCTCAGTGGTTGCAAGTTCATAACGGTTGTGTCTTGCCCAGAAGGTTGCATTTTCAGTCCTTCTTGTAACCTGAAATTCTCTCCACCTAGCCATATTTGACTAGTGGTCAAAGACAAGTTTCAACAAAGTTCAATTTCTTTTTAGGTTGAGTCAATACTGGAAAGTGAAGTCGAATGGGATTATCTGTAGCAAATGTGGTGTTTGGACCCTATCTGTGGATAAATGATAGGTGATTTTTATGTAACACTTTTAGGCTTAAATTTGTTTTGGGAAAACATGGCTCTAAACCAAAATCACTGCTGTTGAATTCCATCCAACTTTAGGAACAGCATAATTGTTAGGAACAGTCATATTTTCCTTACCCAGTTAAACAGCTGAATGTACAGGAGAGTTAGAGGTTTCAGAATCTTCTTGGTGCTTGTACGTGGTCCCCTACCCCTATCCCTAGTCCTGACTTTAGAAAACACTGCTGCTATTTCTTGCTAGACTAATTGTGAAAATGTCAATTCTCAATATAAAAACAAATGAACCAATTCTTAACCAAAACAAAAAGCAAAACCCCCAAACAAACAAATGGGAGAGATAAACTTGCTTATAGCAATACAAAGAAAATTTCTCTAATTTAACTACTGGTAGTTAAATTAACCAGTAGTTAATGGCAAGACTTTTGAATTTCCTTTTATGAACAAGAATTCACTACTTGATGAGATATGTCATTCTCTCACAATACCTTTTTTGATTACCTCTCCACCCAGTATCATCAGCTTTTTCATCCCTCAAGAATAAACCACATATACACTTTTAAAATTCATCTGTCATATATTCATTAATTCAGACTCTCTTTGAAAAGCAACAGTTACAGCTGATTAGAGCCCATTAGATACCTTCTGTCTGTAACTGGAGCCATTCTTGCACTGGAGGTAGGGTTGAGAATTAGGACTTTTGAACAGTTTCACACGACCAGACTTTCTTCCTGTCAGCCCTCAATTTCTCATTCCTAGGGTCTTGGTGGCATGCAAATGGAAACTGATTGAAGCACCCCTTTCCTACTCTTTCAAAGTGGTGTGTTTGCAACACCACACTGCAACTGATACATGAAAACCTCAGAGAATGTGTTATTGGTTGGAAAGCAAAGACATACAGAAGGCTGAAAATGACATGGGAGTTTGTAGAAAAGGAGCAGACCAGTAGGTACCAGGGAAAGACAGATAAAAGGTTGGGGAAATAAAAGAGGAAGGGAATTGCAAGCAGAGGCGCTTAAGTGCTCCTTGCTGGCCAAGTCACTGTTCATCAGCACACAACTTCTGATTTTCAGAGTGAACGAAAGTAGAGCATGGCTGTTGTTACCACGGACACCTGGTATAGGGCACGAGTCACAAACTAATAAATACAAAACATTTCAAATGGATTTCTAAATGACTGGGGTTTATTTCCTTAGCTAAAGTGCACTATGTTCGCTGACAGACACATTTTCAGGACGAACAAATCTAGTAGAACACAGAAAAACTGGCTAGAGGAGTTGACAGCTTCACACCCAAATTCCTGAATTAATTTCAACATGCACCCATTTCTCTTATTATTGCAGCTTGTTAAGTATACAGTCCTATGTTGAAACTATTCCAAGAATATTGGGAAAGAAGTCTGTGCCAACCAAACAGCATTCCCTAAAACAAATTAACAGAGGAAATTACTCATGTGAGAAAGTAGTGGTATGGTGCATAATGAGAGCACACCAATAACTGCAAAAACCATGAAAGAAATTAAGAAGTCTCCTTGGCTTAGATGAGAATAAGGTGATTGATGAATTCCTACAAATGAACTTATCTCTTATATGTCTTAAGACTATTGATGATGATTAGGAATGGAAAAAAGCTTTCTTCTTACTTGCACCTACTAGAAAATTATTATGCAGTTGTATCCCATGTAAAGTCTCATTCTGTTTGGTTTCTGTTGCTAGAATAAAGACATCATACTGAAGCTTTTGAATCCAAGGTAACTCAAATGACAAGGAAAAAAAATAGCATGCTTTCTTTGATATTCAGAATCTAGATTTAAACACACACACGTGTGTGTGTATAGAGCATGAAAGTAGAAAGGATACTGAGAAGGGAGAAGAGGTCTAAATGGGATAATATATATGTATGTGTCTGTGTCTGTGTATGTATATGCTCCATCAAAACAGAAGGAGGGAACTTCTTGGAGGGAAAAGGGTACCAGTGAGACAGGAGCTGGGGTCACAGCAGGAGACAGCAAAGGGTGAATAAGGACAGTGTATACTAACTTGTGTGTGAATACGCGATGGTGAAACTTTGTTGAAGGCTGAAAAAACTTAATGAATTTAAAGTTGATATTATAACATTAAATTATCAAGAGTCTCTTTAAAAATAAGTGTATCTGACAAAACAAGTGTCATTCCTTTTTAATAATTTTCATTTTTTCAGTTTATTTATATATGTGTATATTTGTTTTCCTTGCATGTATGTCTGTGGACTATGTGAATGCAGTACCTGTGTAAGCCACAAGAGGGCACTGGATTCCCCAGGGATTGGTGTTACCCAAGGTTGTGAGCTGCCATATGGGTACTAAGAATTGAACCTGGGTCCTCTGTAAAAGCAGCCAGAACTCTTAGCCCCTGAGTGATCTCTTCATCCTCAAGGTGTACATACTTTTAGTTTTACTGTTGCTTTTTAATTTTTGAGATTATAATTATAATATTTCATCTTTTCCTTTCTTCAACCTCTCCAATATACCCCTTCTCGCTCTCCTTCAGTGTTATGGCTTCTTCTTTCATTAATTGTTACTATATATATATATATATATATATATATTCATATATATATATACATTCTCTCTCTCCCTCTATATATATATAGATAGATAGATAGATAGATATAACTTGCTCAGCCTATATAATGTTACTTGTATGTACTTTTTCAGGGCTGACCATTTGTCACTAGACAAACATTTGATGTGCTCTTCTCTGGTTAAAGCCACCCTTCCTGCCCCCATTTTTCCTCACTTGCCTATAGTTCTTTACAAGGATGAGGCCTTGAGGGCTTTTGTCATCCACTTTAGGATATCTATAGTTCATGTTTGGGCAGTCATGTGGGTGAGACCTCATGGGTGTAAGCTTCTGATACTTCTAGGGGACACAATTTCACAGAAAACTCTCTGATCCTGTAGCCTATACCATCTTTTCACGCCCCCTACCTCAATGTTAGGTGTGGTAGTGTTTTGTAAATGTATCCATTGAAACTGGACACCACAACTCTGCATTTTGACTTGTTGTGGGTTTGTGTAATGGTCCCCTTCTGTTATATGGACAAGTTTCCTTGATAAGGAACGATGTCTACACTTACCTGTGGGTATAAGGACAAATGTTTATTGGTTGTTGTCAGGGGTCATACTGGTTTAATAAAGTGGTTGTAGATTTGCTTTCCAATAACCATGACTTGACTAGCACTGAGGAGTTAGCTAGGTTTCCAGTACCAGGCATGGATTCCCTCTATTGGGCAGGTCTTATTTCCAATTAGAGACTATGCATACCATTACTGCATTCTTAGGGTTGTAAAAAAAATGGCTAATTAAATTATTTATCCAGTATTTAGATTATTGTTAATTGACTTGGAACCATTAATCTTTAAGCAGCCATTATAAAGAGCACACAGAGACCACATGGATTTTAACAAGCCTTGGCCTGAATTGTGCAATCCTAGCCCATCTAAGCTAGCTCATAATTCTATTATCCAAATATGACCCCATATATACATATGTCCCCTTGGACTGCCATTCTCCATGCCATGCCAATGTTCCTGGCCATGTGGAATGAGGTTCTTTTCCCTAACCCATGGTGTGTGCCTCCTTCCTGCTGCTCCTGGCTGGAATGCTTTAATTCTCTATCTAAAGCGCAGGCTTCCTGCTCTAATCTCAGGATGTCCCACCTTTCTCTGTCTTTGCCCAATCTCAGGCCTCGGCATTTTATTTAACCAATAAGAGTCAATATAAGTAACAGACAGCAAACAGGACCAATTAATTAACATTTAGAATTCTTAACACCACCCCAACAATTCCCTCCTTTTGTCTAAAAAAAAGCTAAAATTTTTTACTCATGTAGTAAAAACAATAAGAACAAATATGAAACAATCAAGAAAACCATACATAAAAGTTACACACATACTCTTTAGCCTATTTGTATCAGGAAATCTTGAAGAAGAATTAAATCATCTATCTATCTTGGTATGTCTAAAGTTCTGAACCTAAATAATTTCTATATTTATAAACCTAGATTTTATTTAGACTTTAAAATATCCTTTTAAATCCTATACAACTCAAGTTCAATTGAAATTTTATAACTATTATGCCTTCAACCCCATCAAAGACATAAGAAGGGATAAAGTTATTATTTGAGTGAGTAGGAAGCATAGGAGAGCAGCTTCCAAAACGAAATATGACAGTTTGTTGCCTGGACTGCCCCAAATATCTCTTGATATCATTGGAGCATCATCTTCAGCCTTCTGGCCAAGCATTTTTCACAGTCTAAATTGTGCAGCAAGAAATAAGGATTTTCCCATTCTGTCTCTGCAGAATCAGGACATCGTCTTACCTGCATTTAAGCTTTGGTCCATCTTTGGACTATATATAATCTGTTGAGAGAGCAGGGACATTTTTGCCCAATAGGAATTATCTCCTGATGGGAGATTTCTTTTTGAGGAATTATCTCCTGATGGGAGATTTCTTTTTGATGCTCATTTTCTTCTTCCAAGTCAAATGGGAACTGTCAGGAACTAACTGTCTTAAGTCAAACAATTCTTAAAATAATAAAAATATCTTTAAATGCCATTTTCTGTATGCCTCTGAGGGTTTTGAAGAAATCTACTTTTTATTTATATAAATCTGTCTATCTGTCTATCTATCTTCTATCTATGAACAAACAAACTGTATATTTTTAACCATTTCCTATCTATTTAACATATTAAGTCTATTTTGTGATAAATTAAGACTAGTATTTCACATGACCAGAAGCTCAACTGGCCAGCAACTTGTATTATCCAGACTCCTAAATAGATTGCAATAGCAACCCATAAAAGGATTGGAAGTAAACCTGTACTTTTAAATGAGATATATAGGCACAATACCTTATATAAGAGTTGAAATACACATATTATGTGTCTAAATATAAAATTGTATACTAATGAATCAAACTTAATCTTATTTTTGTATCAATATACAAAATTCTATACCAATGTATCAAAAGATAACCTTATTTAAAGAATAACATTACTTTTGAATTTCAGAGCAGATTCAATAATCTATCCTTATATCTTATCATTTCTATATTATATACATATATTCCCCCTCTTTTTCAAGTCTTTTCCCCCTATATAAGAGAGAAAGAAGGATAGAGAAAAGAAAGAGAAATAGAAAAGTCCTTGAATCTAATCTCCTATACCTTGCTTAACAAGACCATTTAACAAATTGTAACCATTCCCCACAAACAACATTTATAATACATCAAATGACCAAAGAACCATCCACCCTACTTTTTGGGAATGGGGCGTCTCTCTCTTAAAACTGCTTCCTGCTGAATTGGGATGCAGAAAACCTGTTTGGGGGCTCAAATAAAATGGAAAAAAATGGTTAAGCAAGTAAATTGTAACATTGGTTGTCCAGTCTCTATGGGCTCAGCAATTTGAATGTCCTGAGCAATTTGTAGTTAGAAGCTGGACTTTGGTAGGAAAGTTCAGGGTTTATTGAAGTCCTGTCTGGAACAGTCTTTGAGGCTGGGGCATCTCAGCAAACTGTTTAAAGTTGTTCTGGATGCAGATTTTGGAGGAAACAGCTAGTGTGGAAGTCTATAAGGCTGGAACATTTGGCTTACTTGTCTTGTCTTCTTTGGACTCAGGTCCCGTTGTTCTGAAAATATATAATTTCTCACAAGTAACATATAGTTCTGCAATTACAAAAATGCTTTGGATGTGCAGGATGCACAAATCCATTAAGGAATATTTTCTGTTCTTTTTATGAACAGCAGAAAGACATTTGTAATCTCCATTCATGTTATATAAAAGGATTACATGTAATCATATTACATATATATGCTATATAAAATCTATTTTAAATGGAAAATACAGCATAAGACTGTAAGGAGTTTAAATATTCTCCTCTACAGTTGACATAAATTTATTTATTAATTGATTAAAACAGGTCTACTCTGTGTTGTTCTGGCTTTTTGTAGATTAGGTTGGTCTCAAACTCAAAAGGAACCAATCTGTCTCTGTCTTTGTCTCCCATGTTTTGGAAACAAAGGTATGAATTTATATATTTCTTCTTTCCTTTTCTCCTTTCTTTGGAGATTTAATTTCTATGTGGATATATCTATCCTTATTGAGACAGGGTTTCTCTTTGTAGCTTGGGCTGTCTTGATTTGCTCTGTAGAGCTCTGTAGATTAGATTGGCTTCAAACACACAAGGAACCTGTTTTTTCCTTGTCTCCAAAGTTTTGAGATTAAGGTATGAATTTAAATAATTGAATTACCCTTATTAAACAATAACATTAATTAAACCATTTTGTATTAGTTTGAGTTCCAATTCTCCCATGGAAGCTCTATTCTTAAGGAGATTGGTGTAGAATAGCATGATATGCTATTTTATATTAGCTTTTCTTAACTGTTGGCTATGGGAGGCATGCAGTTTGCAAGTTCTTACCAAGCCTAATTCTGGGTCCTTAAATTGATTTACAGAATATATTTCTTTCTTTCTCTCTTTTTTTTTGAGACAGGATTTATCTGTGTGTCCTTGTCCTGGATTTACTTTATAGACCAGGCTGACCTTGGTGAAAGTCAGGGATCCACCTCTCTTTGTCTCCCAAATGCTGGGATTTAAAGGCATGCAACATCACACCCAGCGATTAACACATCTTTTAGGGGCAAAATGCCTCTTGAAACCAGTTCTCCAGTAGGATCCCACACCTAAGGAGAGTGGCTTGTGACTGACTCCTTTCTCTTTACGAAAATTTAAGATTATGTATATTTATCCATTAGATCAATAAGGACATTATTAAATTTAACATCAAGGGAAAAAATGTGTCATTTTTGAATTCTAGTAAGCAGCCTTATCCTATCAGCAGAGTTCTGCCCTGCCTTCATTGTTTAAACCAGACTGGTCTAGAATCCAGAGATCTGCCTGTTTTTTCCTCTAGTGTGATGGGATTAAGGGATTAAGGGTGTGTGCCAGTACCACTCTGCTCAAATATTTCACTTAAATCCCAGATTTTAGTAACTCTGTAACCCAGAGAGCAACTTTGAACTGTAGTGAGAATTCGAAATCTGCCCAAAATCTTAAAAAAATCTCTTATGTTTTAGCAATGCCAAACCAGGAAAATATCCTTTCTATCTCCTGTTATAGAAAAATCAAAGACATCTAAACAAAAATCAAGCAAAGAAACAACATTCCAAAAGCCTTGGCATGTCTAACCATGCCATCTCATGCTGCAATTAAAGCTTTGTTCATTATTCCTTAAAATCTAGTTGTGACTGTATTTCACTGGTGGACCAATAACAGAAACTCCTGACAGGCACCTACTACCCAGGGAGCTAAGAGCTCCAGCTGCCATCAATTTTGTATTATCTATCAGGAAAGGCCTCCCTCTTCATTATCATTGTTGACAATTTAGCATTCCATCTGTAAATTCTTTCCTTTAAGACTATCCTAGTCTGAACTTTCTGAAAAAAGATACACAGAACCACAATTGTCTGGGTAAAAATCATTTGCATGGTAAGAGGAACACACTCAATTGGAATACAAAGGTAGTGAGGCATTATGAATTCCCCCATTTTTAATCTAGGCGGTTAATTCCGCTCTCAAGCTCTGTTTAGAAGGCTGCCAGGTTTTTAGTACGTAAGGAAAGCTAAGCCTTAGCTCTCGGCCTTTGCTGCAAGGCAACAGCTTTTGTTTAGGTAGCCACACCTTTGAAATGCATTTGAGTTCGGTTCCCCGCTCTTTGGCTAGGAAACCGGCTTTCACCCGGGCCTTCTCACACTGTAAGCATGGATTCTAATTGCCGTAGTTGGACTAGTTGGACGCCATATGTAAAAAAAATGGCTAATTAAACTAGTTAACCAGCATTTATTATCAGTAATTGGTTTGGCAGCCGTTAATCTTTAAGCAGACATTAAAAATGATCACACAGACACCGCATGGATTTTAACAAGCCTTGGCCTGAATTGTGCAATCCTAGCCCATCTAGGCTAGCTCATAATTCTATTACCTAAATCTGACCCCATATATACATACATCCCCTTGGACAGCCATTCTCCATGCCATGCCAATGTTCCTGGCCATGTGGAATGAGGTTCTTTTCTCTAACCCATGGTGTGTGCCTCCTTCCTGCTGCTCCTGGCTGGAATGCTTTAATTCTCTGTCTAAAGCACAGGCTTCCTGCTCTAATCTCAGGATGTCCCACCTTTCTCTGTCTTTGCCCAATCTCAGGCCTTGGCATTTTATTTAACCAATAAGAGTCAATATAAGTAACAGACAGCAAACAGGACCAATTAATTAACATTTAGAATGCTTAACACTACCCCATCATAGGGTTATCAAGCTATTCTGATCATTGATGTTGTTGATAGGTGTCATACCTGGGTCTGTCTGCTCGGGAGTTTGAATGGTCCCTTCTGGTTTCATGAAAGCTAGTACTCTGGAAGGAAGCATTCAGTTCAGTTCCAGACCAGGGGGGGTTCATTGGCCCTATTTCTGAAATGCATGATGTCTTCAGCAATAGAGACTTATTTTCCACCTCTGAGGGGGGGCAACCAAGGGAAATAGCAATAGTCTGTATTGTTTGAGGAGTCTCTTGGACAACCCCGGCCAACTCAAAAGATGGCTTCTCATGTTCAGTATTGGAGATTTTAGTTAGGTGGTCTTTGGCTCTTCTATTTTATTATTTCCCTCTCGATGGCTGCCCAATGGCCTTATCCAGGCAATGGTCCCTTCTTGCTTTCCATGTTTTTTAGTTTCCACAGGCTATGTAAGCACATCTGAGGATTTGGATCTTGGGGCCTACAATGAGAGAGAACCTGAGACATTTTTTTCCTTCAGGGTCTGGCTTACCTCACTCAATACAATCTTTTCTAGTTATATCTATTCATCTACAAATTCATGATTCCATCTTTCTTTACAGCTAAATAGTATTCAATGGTGTGTATGTACCACATTTTCGCTATCCATTCATCAGTTTAAGGACAATTAGGTTGTTTCCATATCCCAACTATTGTGAATAGAGCAGCAATGCACATGGCTGAGCAAGTGTCTGCAGAGTACGATGTTGAGTTCTTTGGGTATAAGCCCAAGACTGATATAACTGGATATGAGTCACATCCATGATTCATTAAACGTTAAAAAGATAAGTGACAAATTGTGTATTATTATTAAAATAAATATGATAAACATACCAATGAAATGTGCTAAAATTACAGACAAGGATCTATTTTTGTAACATTTTAGTTTTGGTTTTGGTGTATTGTGTTTGGACTTCAGGAAAGAGTCTCTCACATCCAGCTCGAATCATCTGAGTTCTGTATCCTAAGTGCAGTGTCCTCACCAACAGGGCAATCAAAGGAAACCACAATAGTCCATATTGTTCTGGGAGTCATTTGGTCTACCCTCACCAACCATTCATAAAAAGAATTCTCGTGCCTGAAACTAGGATTTGTGTTAGTCTATGACTCATGTCAGCACGGCTTCCTTTAAGATATATATTTTAAAGTGTATACACACACACACACACACACACACACACACACACACACACACATACACATACACACACACTGGATTTTGAGATAGATCTATTCCCAGATTTCTGAGGAACTGCCATGTTGATTTCCATAGTGGTTGTACAAGTTCATATTCCCAGCACCAATGATTATGTTTCCCTTTCTCACATCCTCTCCAGCATGAGCTGTGATTTTTTTTTTTATTGTTCTTGGCCATTCTAACTGTTGTGTTTCTCAGCCATTGTGTCTCATCTTTTGTGAACTCTCTGTTTAGTTCTATACCCCATTTTTTATTTGGGTTTCTTGTTTTCTTTCCATCCAGGTTTTTAGTTCTTTCTTTTTTTCTTTTTTTTTTTTTTTTGGTTTTTCGAGACAGGGTTTCTCTGTTTAACAGCTCTGGCTGTCCTGGACTCGCTTTGTAGACCAGGGTGGCCTCGAACTCGCAAAGATCCGCCTACCTCTGCCTCCCAAGTGCTGGGATTAAAGGCGTGCGCCACCACCGCCCGGCGGTTTTTAGTTCTTTCAATGTTTTAGATGCTAACTTCTGAGTGTTCTAGTCTCTGGCTGCTGCTATTCCAATCTGTCAGGCTGTAACCAGAAGAGGAATGATGCTTGATTTTCCGTCTTGGAGGTTACTCTGGATTTTAAGGTTCAAATTCCAGGCACCCTTGATCAGTTCAATGGGTGGAGCAGGTAATAGGCTAGCAGTCAGGGAAGGGGGACTGATTTGGAGGTCTCTTAAGTAGAACCTAGGGTCTGACTCCAGAAAAGATGGCAGGGGCAGAATTGATGGTGCCCTGGCTTTGGCCATTGATTGTGACAGCTCAGATCCAAAGGGAAGGGAGATAGACTGGGAGGAGGGGTTAAAGGATGCAGCCCTGGCCATAGTGGGAGTGCCCTAGAGCAAGCAGAGTGGGAGAGGGGAAAGGGAGTGCAGGTAGTCTGTGTGGTTCCTATCTGAGTCTGGTGGCTGTGGGGTCCCTGGAGAAAGCTTTTTGATAGGTCACAAAGGAAGGACTACATTTAGGAAGAGTGGTTGTGGTGGGTGGCAAGGAAGAACTAGGGGGACTCTGGGTCTGTACCAAGAGTCTTCATCCCAGATGAATGAATAGAAGTTGGCTCGGAGAAGCTGAGGCTGGTGCAGAGGTAGATCTCTACTTTTATCTAATTCTCCAAACACAAGAGTAGTACATATTAATGGAGTACCATATAATCTTCAATGTATATATATATATATAATGTATGTTATATGTAAAATATATTTTATATAATTTTATAATATATTATAATTATATTATATACATATATGTTGTACAATATTTAACTCATATTAAACACTATTTCAAATATTCATTAATACTTTATGACTAAAACTTTCAGAATCCTTTCTTCTAGATTTTTGAAAGTGCATGAAGCATATTGATTATCTTTAATCACCATAGTGTTCTATGGTAACCTGAAAATATTTCTGCTCCCTGTCTAACTATAATTCATACCATTTGCAAGGCATTTCCTAACTCTCGAACTCCATTTTTCCCCTAGGCTTTAGTAGTCACTGTTTTATCTCCAACTTGTCTAAGTTCCATCCATGTCTTTTAGATCCCACATCTGAGCAAGGTTGTGTAGAACTTGTCATTCTGTGCCTGATTTATTTCATTCAACATAGTGATCTCCAGTTCCATGCATGTTATCCAAACTGACAGGATTTCATTCATCTTCTATGGCTGAGTAATATTCCATTGGTTATCTGTACTATATTTTGTATTCATCATTTGAGGGACACCTGTGTTGTTTCCATTTCCTGGACCTTGCTGAGGACAACATGCTTTACTCTGTCTGCTGATTTAGATATTAATCTCATTCTACAGCACCCTCCTGTAAACATCCAGAATACTTTTTGAATAATATTTGGGCTCCCATGGCCCAGTCAAATTTATGCACGTAATTGCTCATCACAAATCTACTCTTTGCAAACATGGCACCTATAAGATCTTTTCAACACACATTTAATCTTCAAGTATAGACAATCCATGCTCATAACTCTCTTCAATGTGACACAGCTATCCGGTGCAAAAATGAAAATATGCCAATGAAAAAGTTAAGTTCTCAAGGTATATTAATTTTTCTTGATATCTTGTGACTTAAATTATATGATATAAGCTTACTTAACAGTACTTGAGTACTATGACGTAAAGTCAATTGTATTATGTTACCTGGTAAGAAAATGAGATGGAAGAAAGAAGATGTATACATACACAAAGTATTCATACCAAGTTTAGGAGGAAAATATGACAATTTTACTCATTATTTCTATATGTGATCCATATGGGATTATAACTACCTTCTTTTATTATCCATCCCACATTTCCTTGGCCTTCAGTGCACACCTCAGATGGCCATGGTTCTTTACCTATTGACATGAACCAATTCATCAGTCTTGAAATGCCAAACCCATTAGTAATTTTGCCTTGTATGGCTGAAGGTGTAAAATGAATTCAGTCACAGCCCAGATCAAAAAGGGAACGCTTATATACCAGATGTTCTTTACCTACATTGTGAAATAGTAATCCAATTTCTCATAACCCAGTTCTCCGAGTCAATACAGTGACTCGAAGGTGTGACAAGGAGTCTAAAGTGGCCGAATGACAGTTTTTACTTCCATTTCAATTGAAATGTTGAAGTGTTTCTAAGTGGAAGAATTCCATTTGTGGCAAATAAAAATCTCTACACCAAAAAAGTATATAATTTATGGATGAGGAGTAAAAAAAAAAAGTTTGCAAATGCATCACTGTGGGCGACAGTGGATACTGTCAGAGAAACAGCATCCTATATTGGAGGCTGATTCAGAGCATAGCAAACCTTCTGGAGAACTGTCCTGAGTGTGCAAAATACTGCCACCTAGTGGGCACTGCAAAACTTTTATTGCATGACTAAAGCAGCAGAATTAAGATGATAGCGAGAATAGTTAGGGCCAATGACTACACCATCCCTGGGCCTATTGCCTCATGTCTTTTCCTGGGAAATGAGTTCACAGAAACAATGGTATTTAGGGTATCATGTGTGAGTAAACCTGTCAGAATGAGCGAGAAGCAAAATTTAACAAGTATTGTTAGCACTTAATCTCTTCTAAATTCATCATACAATAATTCTCAATTCTGTGAAAAGCACTACACCACATGATGGAAACATGAAGACATGTTTGACATGTCTGGCACGGTTTTAACTCTCAAGTAATATTTACATGACCAGTGTGGCCACTGCTATCTTAGAGAATAATAAGGAAAGAAGACAAATATAAATTATAATATCAGTAGAAAAAAACAAATATGAACTGGCTCTTACACAATGAGTAGAACAGAACCCTTTTTCCCAAGTCTGGCACTGGAATTGAGAGAAGAAAAATACTCAACTAAGGCCTTAGTTAAGACCTAACCGGCACTTGAATAGAAACATCTCCATTTACTCATGACAATAAGTTGGGCACTATAAAGGAGAACACTAGGAAGATGTCATTCTTCTCATAAGCCCTTGAAGTTCAATTTTGAACAACTATAATAAGAAATAAATGTTGAACAGTATTTGGTTTTTGTTCCCTCCTCCTAGAGAGTACGAGAGTCTGAAATCTCTTTGTATACATTCAGCTTTCAAAAATCTCCAAAGACAGAATGAACTTGTTTCAGCAGAATGGGGACACGTGACTTGAAAATTTTACTATTTTGTTAAAACCTTCAGCTTCAATGCATCATGATTCCAAGCCTAGCGGAAAGATAAATTCTTATTGGTGGTTTATGAATGGCTAACTGGCTATCTCTAGGTGTATGTCAAAGGTCTCCTGCCTGGTGAGAGGAGAACAGCGAGTTCTAGTCTATATTTTGCTTGCAGATCTTTATTGGCTTTCCTGAATACAAAGCTTTGTACAAACAGGATTTCTGTCCTTGAGTCATCTGCTGAGCGGCTTCCTTGTCATTTCCTCCCTTGTATTGTCTTGTGGTTCACGATTTTGGCAGGCGTTCTTTGAAAAGGAACAAAAACCATTGAGTACAAACTCAAAGCTATCTCTCAAACTAACAAAAGAAACAACACTGGATTAAAAACAACAACATGTTTGTAATTGTCAGTATATATCACTTAACTAATTGTTAATGTTAAACAAAATAGACATAGAATGACCCTACACTTGGATTCGTCTCAAAATGCTGCAATAAGACATATATTTCATTATTCTTATTCTCTCTTTCTTTAATAGTGAGATCATAACTTGAGTCTTTTTTCTTTTAAATTATTATTAAATATTTCATACTATATATTTTTATCACATTCTTTCCCTTTCCCTCAACACCTCCCAGGTCCTCCCCACTCCCCTACCCATTCAACTTCATGCTCTCTCATCTCTCTGCCTCTGCCTCTGTCTCTCCTCTCTCAGCACACAAAAACAGGGATCCATTCTGTGTTACGCAACTACACCTAGGTATGGGTCATGTACTGGGGTGTGGCTGATACACCCAACATCACTTTATCAAGAGAAAACTGATTTTCCTCCCCCAGTTGCAAATAGCTTTCTGGTTAAGGGGTGAGATTTTGTTTTACTTCCTCTTCTTAGTGTCGAGACTGTGCCTGGTTTGAACGTGTGCATGTCCTGTGCATGTTGTCACAGTCTCTGTGAGTTCATATGTGTATCAGCCTTGCTCTGTCTAGAAGACACTCTTTCCTTGGAGCTGTCCATCATCTCTGACTCTTACAAGCTTTCTGCCTCCTCTGCCTCATAGATCCCTAAGTATTGAGAGGTAGGACTTGATGGAGGCATCCCATTTAAAGCTGAGCGCTCCAAAGCCTTTCACTCTTTGTACATTGTTCAGTTGTGGGTCTCTGTGTTAATTACCATCAACTGAAAGAAGAAGCTCCTCTGATGAGGGTTGAGCAAAGCAATTTTTTATGGGTTCAGCAGTATTGTCATTAGTAGTCATTTTATAGCTATGTTACATTAACAGAGTAATAGTATAAGATTTTCCCCTAAGGCTTATGATCCATCTAGTCTCAGGTTCTTGGCCATTTTATTAGTGTCAGATATGAGTTCTACCTCATGAAATGGGTCTTAAATCTGATTTCAATAAGTAGTTGGTTATTTCCATAACATTTGTGCTATTATATCACCAGTATATGTTGCAGGGATGTCATTGTTGTACGTTGCAGGAATTGGAGCTGAGTGATATTGATGATTACCTTTGTCCTTTGGTAGTGTGAAAAGTACCTTCCAGCACCATGAATACAAGACAATAGGGGTGAGGCTTCTAGTTGTCCATCAGCTCAATTTCTCCAGTTTTAATGACATAGGAAAGTGTGTCTTCAGCAAAAGGGACTTAACAGCAGGTTGTGGAAGTTCATCAATAGCCTTGGCAATAGCTGGTGATATATTGAGGAGGTTGGTCTATGGGTCCCCTTTGGGCAACAACTTGAGAAGATGTAGTCCATTCCTAGCATTGTACATTTTACTTGGTGGCATAGGATGCCTAGTTGGGACCATTGTATGGTCACTCTACTTAAATTCCTTTAATATATGTATATTGTTGAGGAAGCTTCTACAATAGTATGTTTACACATGCTTTTTAAAATGGCCCTTAGTATTAATTGCACCTCCCCATATCCCCTCCTGCTCTCCCGTTCCACTCCCCAATCAATCCTCCTAGTCTAGTTTCCCCTTCGTCACTTTATAACACTTCACTCTATGTCCTCTTTCTTGGGAGATCCTCCTCAATTGAGTTAGAAACAATCCAGCAAGGTAACCTAGACACAGAATGTTTTCTTTTTCCTGACTGTCGTTGACCATATTGGATAGCTGGTATCACCAATATCTAAGTGTTACTTATTGCACTTTTCCAGATATCTTGTCATATGGGTCATTGTGATTTCAACAGCAAACATACTGAGAAAGATATCACAGACATGCTCCCATTTAGAATAGCTTCAAGAATGATAAAATAGCTTGGAATAAACCTAACCGAGGAAATGAAAGACCTCCACAATGAAAACTTCAAATCTCTGAAGAAAGAGATAAAGACACTAGAAAATGGGAAGGCACCCCATGTTCATAGTAGAACTAATATTGTGAAAATGGCCATCCTACAAAATTACTTTGCAGAGTCAATACAATCCCAATCAAACTACCGACAATATTTTTCACATACATAGAAAAATATCCTAAAATTCATATCAACCAGGAAAGACCCCAGTTATCCAAAGCAATCATGAGTAAAAAAGATATATTATAATATACTGCTATAGTAATAAAAACAATATAGTACTAGCACAAAAACAGACATTAGACCAATAAAATGAAATAAAAGACTGAAATATTAGTACTCATAACTACAACCATCTTTTAGTTGATGAAGAGGCAAAAAAGTGAAGAAAATACAGCATGTTCAATAAATGGTGCTAGAAAAGCTGGATGCCCACATGAAGAAGAATGAAACTAGACCCACATCTATCTCAATGCACAAAAATTACCTCCAACTGGATCAAAGGCCTAATTTTGAAATCAGAAACACAAAAGTTGCTAGAAGAAGATATAGGCAACATTCTATGTTATATGAGTGCAGAAAGGACTTTCTGAGATCAAGGGAATTCAGGGAAGTATGGCTGTAGACCAGAAAGGACTTTCTGAATAGGACCTCCCTGGCCCACGAATCAAGGCCAGCAACTGACAAGTGGAACCTCATAAAACTAAAAGCTTCCGTACAGCTAAGGAAGCAACCAGTGGAATAAAGAAGAAACCCACAGAATGAGAGAAAATCTTTGCTAGCTACACATCTGACAGGGAATTAATATCAAGAATATAGGGGGGAAAAACTCAAAAAACCAAGGAAAGACATGACCTATTAAAAATGGGCTACTGATCTAAAAAGAAGGTTCTTAATGAAAGAAATAAAAGTGGCTAAGAAATTTCTCAAAAAAGGGTTCATCATCCTTAGAAATTAAGGGAATGCAAATTAAAGCACCTTTGTGATTTCAGCTTTACCCAGTCACCATAGCTAAGAGCAACTGACAACAAAATGATACTAAAGTTGTAGAAAAGGACTACTCGTTCACTATTGGAGAAAATGCAGCATGGTGCAGCCGCTCTGGAATTCAGGGTGGAGAATACTCAAAATACTAAAAAATAAATCTACCATATGACCCCGCTATACTACTCCTTGCCATATGCTCAAAGGGCATCCCACGCCCCAAATGCTTCCTCGGCAATATTCATTATTGCTCTACCTTCAACGTCCAGTAAATGAAAAGAAAGCAACATAAAAATGTCCTTCAAGAGATGGATGGGTAATGAAAATGTGGTACATATATATAATGGAAAGCTATTCAGTTGCAAAGACAAGTGAAATCATGAAATTTTCAGGTACATGTATGTTCTCTCTCATTGGAGGTTTGAAACTCCAAATCTTCAGATATTGATATAAAGCATGGATTAACTGAAGGAACTAGAAAAATATAAATGGACAACAGGGATGAGAGGGGAGTAGCAGGTTGTAGGTTGTATGAAATGGGAAATAAAAGATGGTGAGAGTTTCTATGGAGAGCTGTGGAGGTCAGTACAGAAGGGGAAGGAGGGGAGAGGAACAAATAGCATTGAGACCATTTGATAAAGCTGATCTTACTATTTTATATTTACCTAAAGTAATATACAGTGTGTGTGTGTGTGTGTGTGTGTGTGTGTGTGTGTGTGTGTGTGTGTGTGTTTTAAAATATATATCTTAAAGGAAGTCTTGCCAGGCTGACATGAATCATGGACTAACACAAATCCTAGTTTCAGGCATGAGGAATCTTCTTATGAATGGTTGATGAAGGTAGTCCAAATGACTTCCAGAACAATATGGACTATTGTAGTTGCCTTTGATTGCTCCTGTTGGTGAGGACACTGCACTTAGGACACAGAACTCAGATGATTCCAGCTGGATGTGAGAGCCTCTTTCCTGCAGTCCAAACACAATACACCAAAACCAAAACTAAAATGTTACAAAATGAATCTCTGTCTGAAATTTTAGCACATTTCATTGGTATGCTTATTATATTTATTTTAATAATAATACACAATTTGTGTCTTATCTTTTTAATGTTTAATGACTCATTAATGGATTTGACTCTTATTGGAAAGCTGCTTGTTGCTTAGCTGAGCTTTGAAAAAGGGAAACCAATAACTGTGGTGTGGAAAAGCCATGGACAGGTTATATTACCGATAAATGTTTTGATGTCTTGTTTGGTACTGTATTTCCTAATTGCTGTGGTCAAAAGGATTAAAAACAAAATTTGCTAAATTACTGACATGAAGACATTTTATTACCTAGTTTCCTAGAAAGTGAATTAAAGACGACACTAGGGTTTATGCTCCCTCAAAACAGTAGGACTCACTGCATTTTCTTTGCAGAACTGTGTTTTTTTGAGTGTCCTAGAACTCTTTCCCTTCCTATATCTCTCCTTATTACTTGCCTACTTTTGTACAATGGAATCATCTGCCCACTTTATTTACTAACCAGGGGAGTTTCATGCAGGGCAGTGTGAACTGCTAAAATTACTACAGCAAAACTGTGGTTCAGAGAGAGCTTGGATATGTATCCATGTTAAGTTTAGGAGTCAGGCAGTTTATTGATTGGGGTAAGTGCAGGAAGTAGACTGCATCATATCAGGACTGCAAGGCCCTTTCTATGTGTATACAGAACATAGCATAAGAATATGTCCTTCCTGAGACTCCCTTTCCATTATTACTTGCAAGATTCAAAGCAACTCAAAACTTTCACTTGATATCACAGGATGTCAGGTCAACTCTGTAACTGTCTACACTGTTCTACACTCTCGTTTTCTTTTCTTTCTCAACTCAGCAGATTAATTCATACAAAATTTTTGCTTACTAGAAATGAGTCCCAGTACTCTCCTAGACATGTTTTCCATAAGTGAGATAGATGAAATATGTGTGTGTTGTGGCCTTTCTTTTTCTTTCCTTCTTTCCTTCTTTCCTTCTTTCTTTCTTTCTTTCTTTCTTTCTTTCTTTCTTTCTTTCTTTC